>VXAY01004705.1:699910-715170 GCA_013399855.1 Oxyruncus cristatus | reverse complement strand
GGCCTCTCCTCCCCTCCTGCTCCACTGACCTTGGACACTACATTGCTATCTCTTGTTCTCCTCCGCTCTCCTCTGGGCTGGAATTTCTTCTGTGCAATTCATCTTCTCTTCCGTTTTCTTAAATATGTCATTCGCAGAGGCTTTACTAAAACTTGTGATTGGCTTTGCTCTGGAAATCTACCTGGAATTAACTATTTTCAACCCCGTGGGAGGGCTGCTAAACCCACAACATATTTAAATAACAAAATAATTTTAAAAAATATTTTCTAGGATATGTCAAAGACCTTACCATCAAAAATTTCATAATCTAACATAAATTTTTAAGGTCCTTAAGACAAAAACACACAAACTGCTAACTCCCAAACCTACAAATTCATACTGTGTAAATACACACAACAGAGGCAAGATATTACTTTTTTTCATCTTAGTAGTAGGTGTGATGCTTGATGCATTTACAGAAAAATGTATTCACGATGCCAGATTCTGAAAGCACAGACTTCGACCTAACCTTTTTTTCCTTAGCCTGGGATCTGTAAAGGAGGCAACCCTTAGAGTAGCTGGCCTGAGAGCACAGCCAGCAGCACTGTCAGAGCCTCATGACTCTAAGCACGTCACTGCCCCCCACGAACACACCGCTGAGATGGAGCCTTGGGAGGGCGGCCCTGTCCATGGTGCTGCAGGAATGCCCCTGTCCATTCCCAGACGTCCTTGTGCCATTACCCAACTTCTCCCTTCCTGAACTCAGCAGAGCTACAAACAAGTGATTCTTACTAGAAGAGCTTAAGAGCTATCCAGATTTTTTTCAGAGAGCAGATGCAGCACACACTCATCATGAGCTTACATAATCACTTTAGAGATCTGCTTCGAAAAATCCTACCAGATACTCTGTAGAGAAGGGCCCAGTAGAGACAGCTGATACTTAAGGATCACCCCCTCCAAGCTTAAAAATGGTCTATCACCATGTGCAGAATACCAAAGGCAGCAGGCAGCCTGTAGAGAGAGTAAGGAGCTCCCATACCAACCTGAGATATAAAAGGGAAAGGTGTAAGAGGGCAGCCAGGACAGCTGACCCAAGCCAGGGGGAGGTATGGAGTTCCTGTCTTATTGTGTAGGCATAGGGTTGAGAAAGCCCAGGTCTACCTTGATTTGAATCTGGCAAGATATGACAAGGGCAATAAATAAAAACAGAAGAGGAAAACTAGAGAAAATGTGAGCCCACTGCTAAATATAGAAGGGTCCCTGATGACAATAAAAACAGAAAAAGTCAAGGTACTCAGCCTTTTCTTTGCCTCAAGTGTTTACTTCTAAGACCAATGTTCAGAAATCCAAGGACACTGAGACTAGAAGGGATGCCCAGAGCAAGGAAGAATTAAGCCAATGGAAGATTAGGTTACAGAGCACTTACTGGAGAGCAGCTTGGCAGATACAGACCTTGAGAAATATACAAACACCAACCATAAACCAGCTGTGTGCCCTTGCAAGAAGGCCCACAGCCTCCTGGACTAAATTAAGAGCAGAATTGCTAGCAGGTAAAGGGAAGGCAAACGTTCCTCACAACTTAGCATTGGTTAGGCCAAGCCTAGGCTCCCCAGGGAACACAGACATGGGATTATAGGAGCAGTTCTAGAAAAAGACACAAAAATGATTAGGGAACTGGAACATCTTTGATACAGGATGTTTAGTCTGGAGAATAGAAAACTTATGTGTGGATGGCTCTCACCCATGTGTATGAAGAGGGAGCCAGACTCCTCTAAATAGTGCCCTCTGCTAGGATAAGAGGTACAAACACATGAAACATGTATTTTGAGTAGCCAGAGTGAATTTTCTTTTTATAGTGACTGCTCAGGGAGGTTGTTGAGTCTCCACTCATAAAGATATTCAAAACCCAAATGGATATAGTTCTAGGCAGTCTGCTCCAGCTGATCCTGCTTGAATAATCTCATGAGCTCTTTTCCATCCTCCATGATTCTCTTAAATGTATACATATATTTCAATACTAATCCCTTTTTTTTATTTTCATAATGCTTTTCCTAATATTGTGCTCATCACCCACCCAACCACTGTTTGCCTTTTTGCACTTCAGTTTGTTTCTTCTGTCCTTCCTCTTCTTTTTGGAATTACTTTCCTCAGTGGGAAGAAACTAAGATTCAAACACTTCTAAATATCACCCCCCTAGAAAGCAAGTCAAAAGACTCTGCGGTTTCAAGTCTGCATTTTTATTACAGAAAGGACAATGTTACAAATACTGAAGATACAGTTTATGTTCTGGGAAACCAAAGGAGACCCTCAAGATCCAAGTCAATCCACTTCACCTTCAAAATATACTTTTATCTTAGAGTAATTATTTAGGAAATAATGGTTAGGAAATCCAAAACATTTTAAATTTTAACACTTGGTACTTTTCCTTTTTTGTTGTTTTATAAAAGCAATTAATGCTTTAACAAGTATTTGAAAATTTAAGCTTTTAAATGCAATCCATAGAACAATTTTCTGCCCCTCTGGTTGAAATTCACTCTAGTTTATGAGTCTCTCTTTTGTGTGTTGAGGTAAGCAGGGTGTGTGTGTTTTTGAGTGAGTGGGTGGAATCTAGTATTCTTGATGAAGTTTAATTAATGCTTACTAACTGAGAATAAATCACTTTCCCCAATTTTCCTCCTTTTTATACAACCTGAATACTGTTATCTTCATTACATGCTGGGTCCTGCTCACCTTGCTGTTTTATCAAGACCCACAAATCCAACCAGCACTGCTGCAAAGGGCTCTGCCTTCCCCGGTGCAAGAAACTATGCTTTTATCCACTTTAACTTTCTTGAGTCTCCTGTCATCCATTGCTCCTGACTGTTCAGGTCTCTCTGGCTTGCAGTACCCTCGAACTTCCATCAATTTAGTATGTCTGCAAGCTTGTCAAGAGTGCCCTGTATTGCCACTGTCACACTGTTGCTTAAAATACTGAACAGTACAGGTCCCACGGTACATCCCCGCAGTTACCTGCTTGTTATCACTTTCCAGATAGTGTAACCACTATCCTCTGAGTACAATCATTCAGTCTTTTGTTCTTCTAAACCCACCTGATTGCCCATCCATCCAGATTACAAGAAGAATCACCAGACTGGGACAGGATACTAGGGGACACAGACAAAAGATATTTTACATGTTGAAATAAATTACATCTTTTGCTCTCCCCTTGGCCACAGAAATAATAATTTTATCGCAAAAGGCAAAGAAGCTCATAAGGCATGATTTACTCTTGGAAAAAATTCTACTCTGGCTATTCCAAACAATCTCCACTTGGCCAGCACTTCCAAGAGGACTGTCCCCTCTTTTCCACAGACTGCATTTCTTTGGATGCAGTATTTGCCTTTCTCAGGGACAAGGAACAAAAATCAGTTCTCAAGGACTGAAAAATATAGTGGTATTAAAAGTCAAATGTCTGTTGACACAAGCTGTGCAATTAGCCAGATTTTGATCCACAGGATTTGCCTGTTCTTTTTCCTTGGAGAGATTCTTCCTCCCAAGTCTTACCCTTTCAGCAGCAGGACTAAAATCTCACATGGCTGGGCTACTCAGCTGGAGAGATAAACCTTTTCTGTAAGACAGAGTTGGTTTGCAACTCAAATTTTAAAATTCCAAGACAAAAGAACAGTACATTCACAGTCAAAAAGACTTAATACGAATTACAAGCACCTAGTATACTCTCCCTGCATTCTGGGAAAGCAAACTGAAACAATGAAATATCAGTTTCTCCATATTGCCAGTTAAGAACAGGCAGTGTGTGGGGAAATGGCATAAAGGACAAATCAATCACTTTTTATGTCCTCTCTTTAAGAATCTGGAAGAGGGAAGTATCAAGATAAAATATTTCTTCCATATAAGAAAATTATGGACAAGCAATCTTAAAACAGTAATCCTTCAACTCCTCCCTACTCAACGGAACCTCCTGAAGATTTTTCCTCTTCAAGCAGTAAGTGAAGCATGCAAGGAAATAAAGTGCATGGTGGAATAGCTATGATCTGTGCAGGACCTGTCCCACTTATGAATTCAAGGAGAGTTTGTAAAATGGAAACTTTTGTCCAGAGGGAAAGGACAAAGAAGAAACATGAAAAGGATATCTATAATAACAAGTCGGCCAAATATTTTTCAAAATGTACTCCTTCAGTTCACAGAATAAGAAAATGGGTGGGTTGGAAAGGACTTAAGGATCACCTAATTCTAACCTCCCTGCATTGGCATGGATGCCTTCCACTGGACCTGGTTGCTCAGAGACCCATCCAACCTGGCCTCAAACACTTCCAGGGATGGGGAATCCACAGCTTCTCCTGACAACCTGTTCCAGTGCCTCTCCACCCTCCCCCTTCTTCCTAAGAACTTCTTCCTGGTATCTAATCTAAACCTACTGTCCTTCAGTTTTAAGCCATTGCCCCTTGTCCTGTCACTACATGCTCTTGTAAAAAGTCTCCATCTTTCTTGTAGGCTTCCCTCAGGTCCTGGAAGGCTGCAGTTAGGTTACCCTGAAGCCTTCTCTTTTCCAGGCTGAACAATCCCAATCCTCTTAGCCTTTCCTCATAAGAGAGGTGGTCTAACCCTCTAACCATCTTGATGGCCTCCTCTGGACTTGCTCCAGCAGGTCGATGTCCTTCCTGTGCTGGGGACCCCAGAACTGGATGCAGAGCTCCAGGTGGGGTCTCACCAGAGCAGAGCAGAGGGACAAAATCACCTCCCTCAACCTGCTGGCCACGCTCTTTTGATGCAGCCCAAGTTACAACTGGCTTTCTGGGCTATGAGCCCACATTGCTGGCTCATGATCAGCCTGTCACCTACCAGTGTGCCCAAGGCCTTCTTGGCAGAGCTGCTCTTGATCAGTTCATCCCCCAGCCTGTATTGATACTGAGGGGTTGACACTGAACCGAGGTTCTGTATCTCATTTATGACCTTGGCAAAGAGGACAATTACCACAATGAGTAGTCATAGGATTCACTCTGTCCATACTCTCTTTATGAGCTGTTCTCAGTCAAATATTGTTCTTCTGTCTCACATTTGATGGAAACAATACATCCTGAACACTAATCTTTCTCCCATCCTAGAGCAACAGCCTTCCTCTAGAACCCAGAGGCTGACATGAAGTCTCAGCACCTCCTGGGCAGTTTGTCCCATACACCTGAATCATTATTAGAAGGCACTTTACACTACTCCCAAGTCTCCTTAATATTTTCTATCCTCATGCTCATTGTATCTTTTAATTCTCTACTTTTCCTCAAAATTGAAGCAAAATCAGACACATAATCTGGAATTTAACAGTTTGATTCTCACACCTCACCACAGCAAGCATGAATTCTTTTGTCCAACTGGATGATACCCAAAATAGTACTCTTGTTGTCAAAAGTAATTCCTGTTAAGAGTTGTGAGATTATTACCTAGATAGGTAATAGATAGGTGATAGAATCACCACAAAAAATTCCAGCAGGATCCTTGGTCAATCAGAATCTACCTTGGTTTGAAAATACTTGTGTTGATTCAAAAGGATGTCTCTTCTTCAAAGGAGGTGACCAGTTCCACTGAAGTTACAAGAAGAGGAAAGAGGGAGACACAAATTCACCCTTTCAGAAGTTTTTTTGTCTAGAAGAAATATACTCTTTTTATATCCTTGAAAGAAAGCTGCAGGCAGTGTCTTTGGCAATTAAAATTATTATTATTAGGATACTTGGTGATACAGTATGACAGTTATTTTAAAAAATGGGTCCAAGTAAGTCTTGTTTATATTTCACACAGCATCAATGTCTTTCCAGATCAACCAGCAACAGTCAAAAAATTACAATAAAATAATATATATTTTATACAATAAAATAAATAAACCAGGAAGTTACTATGGATAGAAGATCAAGCAAGCATTAGTAAAGCATAAACCACATTGACAAAAATTCCAGGCCTAAAGAAGAAACATTCTATAAGAACTAGACTATTGGGCACCTACCAAAGTAGGACAACTGTGACATGATGATTATCACAACATACATAGAAGGGACAGGAAGTGCAGCACTGTTATTTTTGTAAGTGTCAAAACAAGGTACAACTGTCAATACACTTTTTAAATAGCTAGATAGAAATTCACAGAGGCACAAGAACTCTTGAAATGATTTTAAAAAAAAAGGCAAAAAACCCAAAAAACTAGGCTTGTTTCATTGTTAGTTCAGTATCCTGTGTAAAGTGTTTAATTTCTGTGTCTTTGCAAAGCCACAAAAACAAATATATGTATGACTTAAGAAAACCAGAAGTTCAATATAAATGGAAAATCTTGTCCAGAAGAAGTAAAAGGAGCAGCTAAGAGTAAAATCTGTACAGGTAGGAGAAAGATAATTTGAAAATATTGTAGTGCATTCCAAGAACAAAACGTGATAGATGTGAATAAAGGGAGTATTGAGACGAAAAACATGAATGCATCCCACAAAAAAAAAAAAGAGAAAAAAAGAGGAAGACAGGTTACAAAGAAAAATATAATAAGTATATTTAAATATTGAGAGAAATTAATCTAAAAACAAAATAATCCTTTCTTTTTGGGAGAAGAAAGCCTCACACAAAAACCTGCAGAACTAAAAGATGACAAATACAAACATGAAAACTTAGAATCCTTCCTATTAAATTCCCTGCTTAGGAAAAGACCTCAAATTCATTAAATGCTCATTCATTCAAAAACAAAAATTCTGTTCACTCCACAGAATTTATACCTATATTCTTGTATATCTCCAAAGGCTTAGGCAAAATACAAGTCTTGGTATTGACAAGAGTCCTTGCTAAACTCAAACTTTCAAAGGCTGACTGAAGAAAACTAAGAGCTGATTTTGTCTTTCTTCAATTCTAGCATGGAGAAAACACGGAGCATCAGTTTTCTACTTTGGTTAGATTTGGTGTGGTGAATTTAAACATGCCTGCTAGCTCCAATGTTAAATTGTGAACAGTTAGCCTCACAAAGATGACAAGTCATATTATTCTCGATTACGAACAACTGCTCTCATCACGAAACAGAAGGTTCTCCCTAAAAGAAAAACAGAGGATGTCCAAAAACAGAGGTGCACCTTGGCAGTTAAAATCAGTTCAGAGGTATAACACCAATACTCTGAGCTGAGAATCTCACATTCGCATTTTCTGAACTGTAGGCATGCACACAGTCATGAGAAACCTACAGCTGTTTTCCATGGTCAAAAGCACTGCTGCTTCCCTAGTATTCATATCTGAGACACAGTAAATCCTATTTGGATAGGTTGCAGATATCCTGCAATTACAAATTCCAGTTGCTATGCAAATACATTACAACTGAGAATTACTAATATGTGGTCAATTCTTTGCATCATGATGTCTTTATCCTCCCTGTTAAGTCTCATTCCTCTCTTTGCTAACAATCTCTAATTCATACCTGTTTTCCAAAGGATGAACTAGAACAAATGATGACAGACTGTACAGGATTTTTCCTTTGCGTTATGACTAAAACGTGAGTAAAAGTAACATCTAACAAACGCATGTGTCAAAAGGTACAGTAAAAAAGAAGTATTCATCATATGTTCTACCAGCTTCAAAGCGTTACCACAAACAGCACATGTTCTTGTTATTTTGTGTGATTGTGCCAACAGCCTCATGAAATCTTTGTCAAAAGCAACCACGATCAATAAATCAAACATTCAAATATTTCATACAAAATTGTTTATACAAAGTCTCTTTGATGTAATACCACAAAAGGAAAAAACTCCATGTGATGAATATATCTGAACCAACCCTAAGAGCCCTGTGCACCTTTACTGTCTGCTAAGGTTGTTCTTAAGTAGTACACAAATAACTAGTCATTAACTTACAATCAATTAATCACTAGCACTGAATCATAAAAAATTCAAAATAATGTCACCTTTATTCGAGACAAATAATGCTAACATTATGTCAAGAACTCATTATCAAATATCAATAATAAATTATAGAATATCAATATATTATATTATTCTAGATCAAAAGAACATCATTACATGATAATTCTAAAATAAATTATTGTATTCCATACTATTTATTTTATATTCATATATTAATATATTAATAAACATTGAAACAGAGATTTGTTTTTACTTTGCAAATCAACATACCTGAAATGTAAAGCGATTATTGTTGCAGCATGTTCCTTACACACGTTTATGAATAGTAGGAGATTTATCTTATTTTACTACTGTCTAAGAGGAATGACACGGGTAGCACACATGATACAGAATTATTCCTTGATAAATTTAAGAAATGGTAACCTTACTTTCTGCAACAAGTTAAGTACTGCATATACAATCTACCAGCATTTAGAAGAAGCCTCAATACCTAATCAGGAAGAAAGTTCCCTGAAATATGGTTCAATTTGAAATACAGACTTAAATTCACCACTTTATAATACAGGTATTTGTCAACTGTGTTTTTCCCCCAACTGCTTTCAGAGGATAGTAAATATAAATATCATGGAGACCCCCACTGCACCTGCCCCAGTACTGATGGTATTTCAAGTTTCCTTCATGCAATTTGAAGCATAACTATCAGTTTATTTAGATTTTGAAAAGATTACTTGAAAGAGTCCCAACCAGCATTTTTTATTAGACACCAGGTGCTTGCTTTTGCCAATATAAAACATTATTTTGCTTATCCTATTTTTATAAATGGGGTAAACTCTGAAAGAATCCATGCAGACAACAGTTTTAAATAATGTTACCAATAGACATTTGAAATTCATATAAACAGCTATCTGGACAGTTCTATTTATAAAAGGTCATGAAGTCCATCTCTAATTCACCAAATGCCACCAGCACAAAATGCATTACAATGAAATCCTGCATCTCTCTAGACTGGCCTCCATTTCTTAATCTCTTCTGTTCACTAAGTTAATAATTCAAAATATCTACTCTATTTTTTCTAGCTTTACATTTCAAGTTTGGGGTTTTTTTGCTTTGCCTACAAAACAAGTCAATGTGCTCTACTTAATACAAGATGATCAAAATGCACTGAGATTATCTAATAAAATTCCCATAATTCTAAATTTAAAAATCATCTGTAAGGTAAAATATATGCAGGTATCTTCCCCAAAAATGCCAAGGCAGTGGAAAGGATTCAAAGGTTTTATTTCAGAGGCAAAGACATTAAAACTTACAAACTCCTCGGTGCTGCAAGACAGCACCAGCCTCAGCAGGAAAAGGCAAACCTGTTCCCTAAAAAGGGCTTGGTCCTCTCTGGCCCCCGCTCTGATTCCTCCCCAGGGTGCAGCAGCTCTGTAGCATTTCTGTAAGCATTCTGTCTCTCCTCTCACATATCCGACAGAGAGGCTGAGAACTTCTCTTAGTATGCAGGGTGGAGGAAGAAAGCATTTAAACTGCCTTTGAGAGAGAGTTACCTTTTAGGCAGAAAGCCTTTGTAAGAGAAAACTGTCTCCTCGTAACAAAATCTTACGGAAAAAAGGGTATTCTATCCTCACACCATCCCCAAACAGATTTACATTTACCTGCATGATTTACCAAGTCAAAGTCCTTCCTGTCTCCCAGTACTAGGTAAGACTGCACAACTTTTTACACAACTACTGAATTAGACATGATTTACAGAGACTTCTATGTGTCTCTTCCAGTTAACCATGTCCCACACCAAGTCCTCCCACAGCTACAACAGCCTCCTTTCTCAAAAAGAAAACTACACTGTACGCTAACAGTCCAGTTCATTTTAAGGAAAACACTCCCAGAACAATGATACTACTCCTGAGTAAATGTGGGACATGCCAACATTTTTCTTCAGTGAAATTTCACTTTAGTAGAAATTTAAAATCAGTTTCACTCCTAACATGTAACTACCCACACACCTGCCTGTTCTCTAAGAATGAAGATGGTAGACTGGATCCATTTGCTTTTACTTCTTTTGTGTCAGAAAAGGATAGTACTAAAGGAACAAGAGAGGTAATGAAAAGGAGGAGAAACAGTACAGTGAATTCCTCAAGGAGACTACCAACAAAGATTGATCATCTGTTCATCCCTAAGAAAACAATAAGGAAATCTGCAGAAGACACTGTTCCTAAAGAACTATACACAAGTTTTGAAATTAAATAGGAAAAACAAAGCAAAGATATTCAGGTGAGTTCAGTCACAAGAAAACTAGCAATTCCCACATCCCACAGTTTCATGTTCTACTCATATCAGAAGGTACAATACCTCATAAATAAACTATTTTTTAAAAATTTAATTAGCCAGTTCAGAGACTTATTCAGATTGTCAGAGATGACTGATACACAGCGAGACCTAGGGGTTCCCAGTTATCCAAAAATTTACTGAAACCAGATTTTTCAGTTTTCAATAGAATTGAACATATAATATATACATAAATTAATACAGGTGTAAACATATAAATATAAAATATTTAAACACACACTGATCAATCTGAATCACAAACAGTACATAAAACCTTACGGTTGCCTCCAGCAATCTCAGGAAAAGTAAAACTTCTGACTCACAGATAAGTCTGCACACCGTAAAAGCTATGTACTGTAGTTCCATAATTCAAACAGCTGTGGAATTCAAGTATGACATTATTTTAATCTGGTGGTCCCTCGTAGATAAAAAAAAACAAACCAAACATACTTCATATGATACGTAAAGATTTTATGAGTTGGTCAAACAAATCTTACCCCAGTAGAATTTTAGCATGAACCTCTTTGTTAGTCCTTGAGATTTCTCTCAAAGAGGTAATTTCTGCATCAAACCAAAATCCTCTTTCTTCTGGCGTCTCAACATTGTAGTTAACCATCACCACATCACCCACTTTTAGCTCACTCCACTTCAGAATGGTTCTTGCTCGCGGTCGGAGATTAACAGTGTCCATTTCTATTATGCCATTTTCTGGGTACCTTGAAAAGTAAAACCAACAACAGCAATGATTATGACTCCTGTAACAGTGAAGAGAAAGTCACAGAAAACATTTTTCAGAAGTAGGAGTTTTTAAATGTGCTTTGGACACACAAGACATAGTATAAATCTGGCCTAATATCCTTATTAAAGTATAGCTTTCATCTAAACACGTATCAAGAATTTGTTTGATCTCAGATGAGAAAAACAGCCTCCATGATTTTTCAAAAAAAAAAAAAAAAACCAAAAAAAACCCAAAGCAAAAAAAACCCCAAACAAACAGAAAAACCCACTACAAACACTTTTTGATTGGAATGCAATGAAGTTCAAGGTTTTGACACACACAGCCCATTTGCTCCTAGTAAAGTCAATATTCCAAATAAAAGTACAAGGTAAAAGTAATGAAGATTAGAATTAGGTTTTTCAACCTAAAACACGTCTAATTATTCCTAATTTAGCATTGCTTTCATGCATTTGTTCCATTTCCACTACTTCAATGAACTATTTAAGACTGGTTCTTAAATATCTGACCCTATAAACACATCATATCAAATTCATGTGGCGAGTATAGTTCTAGTCCACTTTCCATGCACCCTGTTTAAATAAAAAGCCTAACTACAAAATGAAGTAAGTGAGAAATAGAACTCAGTCTGCCAATGAGCTAGTTGAACTAACAAATTCAAAATGTTTCTCCCTTTAAATTGCAAACCCAAAATATCTAGGAAAACAGACGTGGGAGTCATTTATTCTTGTGACAGCCCACTTCTCTTAGCAAGATGTAGTAAGAAATGCAATAAAAATTGCTAGGACTTCTAAGAGAATGCTTTCTTCCTACTTGTGTTGGTGTATGCCATCACAGCACACATACAAAAATCAAAGAGTAATGCATAATCTCTGAAAAATCCAATTCCTTTCCAAGACGAAAAAGACTTATTTAGCAGAATTAATATAGTGTTATTTGACAGCACTACAACTCAAATACCAATGCAGGAAAGAAAGATTTTCAAATTTGAAATGATAATTTTTCAGTTTAATACCACAGCCTTCTCATATCCTTTGAATAAGGCAACTATTCCATGATAGTAGAATCTGTATAGTTTGCACATGTGCTGGAAAAACAGCACAATATGGACACGATGAAAATACTACTTGCAAAAAAAAGTTGGCCTGCTACAAAAATTTAAAAGGAAGATGCTAGACTAAAAGTGAAGCTCCTCTCTCATACTGTGTCTAAGCAGATAAAAATTATCCACCATTTAACTAGTACTCCATGAGTTCAAGCACAGATTTAACAGAGAAAATTAAACTGAGTCTACTACCAATAAACAAGTGCTATTAAAATTACTCATTGCTCCTTCTTAAAAAGCACTCCTGAGGATGATGTATCCTAAATTATATTTTCATCATGCAATTACTGGCACTTTAGCAAGAACACACATGCTTTGTTAATATACCTTTATCAAATAGCATTGTTAAATTGTAATGACAAAATCCTACTCTTACTAATAAAAGTATGGTTCTGCCACTTTCCAGCATGCCTGCCTGTAGTGAACACCATAATTTCAAGATCTTGGGAAAATCACACATTGTAACTTAAAACACAAAGAAATACTAAAACTACTGTGATTAGCAGCATGAGACTGATAAACTATAGCCTGAAATCAGGATGCCTACTCCTAAACAGTTGATTGAAAGCCCACTGATGAAAATGGAGACATTTTAAACAAGTTCATTTTGCTTCGTTTTATGCCTTCTATTGAATCTAACATACCACTTTGCTACTACTGATACGAGGGGCAAGGGGAGGGAGTGGGAAGATTTACTGATTGTTTTACTCTGTTTAAAGAAACATGAATCTCAACAGTTTAGAAGTCGATGTACCTTCAGATAAACAAATGGCCAAGTAATAAAACATATCCTTAAATACTTACAAAAGTTAAATTAAATATCTGTGGTTTTACCTTTGTGTCATGCAGCTTTCCCTTAAGAGAAATACTATACAATTCTACTATAATAATTGTGAATATTGTAACTGTATTACCCCCAAAAACATATGCTAGATTCACCTACAGGTAGTATGACAGAGCAAAAAGCAGAACAGCAGAAACAGCATTCGCCACAAGCTTTTGAGTTAGGCTCAAAATTGCACAGAGTTTAACTCTTTATGCTAAGCTCAGTACCACTGCTCCTAATTATACTAAGTAGACAGTACTCCACGGTAAACTTGTCCACTCAAAGGTGTCTCATGAGACAATATACTTAATACAGGAAAACAAACTCACTTTAGAAAATGCTACGACCTCCACATTAATTTTTCCGAAGATTACCATATCACTTGTAAAAATCACACATGAACTTAAAACCTAATCCCTTAAATACACAAGAATAACATTTAACATAAAATCACAAAATAGAAATATGTGAGCTTGAATAGATAAACCAAAACATAGAGAGGATAAATATGACCTTTTAACTTCAAGAATGTGAAAAACCCCTTCTGGCAATCTATAATAAAGGACTACTGTTAGGCATGAATGTTTACTGAAAGTGTTTTCTTATTTACTGAGTTACTTCTAAAATCCTAAGATGCCCTCAAGAGAAAACAGAAACATTTTCACAGTAGTGTTCTACTTGGACTACCGTAAATTTGGTACAGTTGAAATGAAATGAAGATTATATGACACAATTAAACCTTTAAATTTAAAACAGTCATGGACAGTTTCTTGGTTTCTTGGTACTTGACACCTAATATTAGAAAAAGGAGACATGATAATAGCAAGCGTAATTGTAAGAGTTTAATGAATAATGACCAAAAGAAGTCTATTTACCTGTAATTTTTCCCTGTGATATTTCTAACTGTGATTAGTAACAATAGCATATCTAGGATTTCTTGAGATTTCCTATCAGTATAGACAGCTTCCATAGCAAAGAATTATTCACTAAGTAAAGATTCCAGTGTTTCCTGGCTGTGGTTGGCTTTGGTTCCTAAAATACTCAAATACCAAGACACACATTAGTTTCATGTCAGAATAAACACAAGTCTCCTCAATGTACTGA
Organism: Oxyruncus cristatus; assembly: GCA_013399855.1. Lineage (NCBI taxonomy): Eukaryota > Metazoa > Chordata > Aves > Passeriformes > Cotingidae > Oxyruncus > Oxyruncus cristatus. Next base: position 701,227 of record VXAY01004705.1, on the reverse strand, counting down.
GAATTTGCAACATAGGGTTTAACTTTCACAGATGTTACCCAAACAAATTGAACTGGAAAGATAAAATTCTAGAAACAAAAGACAAGCCTTGTCTATATTAGTATGGTAAGGATTGTTAGTGGAGAGGTACAATTTCTATAATTGCTGTTTTTCCAATATTAATATAATGAAAGCATAATTTATTTCCCCAATCAAAAAAATGCAGAAAAGTCATTCAATATACACACTGAATTGAAGGAACAGAAGGGCAAAAACAAAAGAAGAAAGAAAAAGGAACAAACTTCTAGAGGAGGTAAATCTGACTAAGAAGGTGGACCTGAACAAAAACTATATTTATACCACCACTGCTCCTTGATAATTTGCTACCTGAGGAACTAACGAGCCCAATTTTGCTGTAGTGTTTGAGAAGGCACTACGCTGGAAGAGTATGTAAGCCACAACTATGAATGAAGCTGTATATTTGCACATTCAAAAGACCAGAAGGTCTGATAATTCATTATTGCACAAAAAAAAAAAGTAATGCATTTCAAAAGACAGACTGGCAAGCATAATGAATGTCAATAAAGATAAAAATCAGTCATATGGAACCTAAACAAGATTTTGAAAACCTTACCTAATAACTAATAATTACACAATTAAGTAGCTTAAACGCTGAAAAACCTTATTAATAGCCTGAAGAGAAAAATCTTACTTTCCTAATGATTTTAGTTCCAAGTATTAAGAAAAATTAAATTCTAGCCTTACACGACTGCCCTGTGTGGACAACATGGATATCCTGGAAAATAAAAGATACCTGGAAATAAAAGTATTAAAATAGAAGTTCAGAAGCTTTAAGAAATACAAAGAATATTCAATTTTTAATACAATACTGTTGTATAATGAGTTTAATTACTGTGAATGTAATAAAAAACAGGTTTACTTCACTAGGTAGCACACAGGATGACAAGTCATACAATTACCAAAAGACTTTTTTTTTTAAAAACCTCTCCTCAGGGGTGCAATCCTGTAATGGTGCAAGGATTACAGCAAATTTAAGACAAATAAATAAGCTGTAAGATTCAATCTCATTCTGTATGATCACACCATTTTTTTGAGCCAAGTATCAGTTTTAAAAGAAAAAAAAGAAGTTTAACTGTTGATATTTTAGTTGTTCTCTCGAACAACTACAAGGACAGGAAAGCTTCCCTCCCTTTAACTCAAATCAATTATAAAGAGACACAAGAAACACCCAAATTTTCTCCTCAAACTGTTTCCTTTTCAGTTTGTGCAGTGCCTATATCATTACAAATCCAAGTCTTACGGTTAACGCCCATTGTC
>VXAY01004705.1:681901-699891 GCA_013399855.1 Oxyruncus cristatus | reverse complement strand
CTTACGGTTAACGCCCATTGTCAAAACCCTGACTACTAATACATGCTTACACTTCCAACATTTTTAAACACAGATTATACAGTCAGAAAACTGCATAATGGGACTACAAATGGGACAAAGAACCTTACAAGGAATCAACTTCCTGAAATGAAGAGTAGTGGGCAGCCTACTCCCCCCAAATACTTTCAAGTTCAAACAAACAGGCCTATACAGCCACACTTTACTGGCACTCTTTCTAATGAGCATGTAAAGAATGAAGACTTACACCTGACAGAGCAGGTGTTCTATTATTTTAGCATTACCTAATAATCTGCATGAGGAAAAAGTATTGAATGAGTAAACAAACTAATTACTGATATCAGAAACTAGAAAACAAAATTGTGCAGGTAGGAGAGGTGCTTCAAGTAGTCATTCAGACTAATTATAAAAAAGGTTTGTTACTAACACAAGGTCAAAGAAAATATGGATTTCCCTTGGGAAGACACTGTCTTAAGAGAAAATTTTACTTGGTAGACAGTATAATTCTCATTCCTCTTCTTCTGAAATTCTGAACTATGCAACACGAACCAAAGGAAACAGGTACCATAATGGAACTATATAGCTTCTGTCATTTCTTCCTGTTTCTAGCCATTAACTTCATATCCTTCAGAAGAAAGCCCTCCCCAATCCCCTCATTTCAATGTCTGAGACTATTGCCAGGAATCTGACAGCATACACCTTCCTGATTTGTGCAATGTCCTATGCTTACTCTATATAAAGAAAACAGTCAAATAGTTCAGTTAACCCTTGTAAACACGTTTATTTGAGAAACACATAGTATGAAAAGGACGTATTTTGCATTTTTTCACAGAAAACAGAACTGTTCACATCATGCACTGTCACTAATGCTGCACAAAGCAGCTACCTCTCAAAAAAAGCAGTGATTCTTTCCCGTGTTCTGCCCCACTGGGCAAATTTATTTGATTGGATCCATAACTTAAACACCAGTAATTTTCACTTAGTGGACACTAGTTTTTAGATATAGTTTTTTATAGTTTTTATATTAGGAAGCAAGAGCACTTCATAGTACAGTCACACAACCACCAAATTAATTGCAACTTCACTATCAGATGTATATAGTTGGGAAGCAAAGTAAGAGAAAGAAACAGGGGCCACCTCATTTGAGAATGGCCCAAGTCATTTGGTCTCCAAAACCCAATTTATCAGTAGTGTCACCTGTGTGACTTGTCAGATACACTCTATTTAATCCCAGCCTACTAACTTTATCTAACGTCACACTAAAAGCACCCAGAAAAATGGACCTGTTAAACAAGTCTAATATTCAAACCATTCCTTGAGAAAGTAGTAACAAGTTTAACACTATTATCCTCTTGATGATCTTTTCAGGTAAGGAGTTACTTTCAAAAGGAAAGTGATTATTTTTTATAGTTTTTTAGGTAGTACTTAGATCTTTTCTTCTCATTGCCTCAAAACATTCAGTGCTCTCCAACTATGAGACTGTATCTTGCACGTTACTTACACTGCCACTGACTCTATTTTTAACCTCTGGGGCAATACAGTGAAATTCTAATTTTCTTAATGTGTTAGCATGTGTATGTGTGTGTGTGTGTGTGTGTGTGTGTGTACACTTTAAATGAAAACACAGAATTGTATACAAATACATTATTTTTCAAAGGTTAATGACAGTCTGGACTACAAATGACAAATGAAACTCACCTAAAATAGGCAAGACTTTTGGTAATGGTACTGGCTACAGCAGGACAGTGCATTAAAGAGTGCTGGGCTATCAGTCTTTCAAAGAAAATACGCTTTTTTAAATTTTGTCACCTCCCTTTATAATACTGATGATCAGTCATACCTTAAGCCTTCACTGGGAAGTGGTTCTCCTCCCTCTCATTTTTCCTCCTAAACGTTTGTCTTGCATTGTTCCCCACCTGCCCAAATAAAGTTGTTGACAAAGTTGCTATATTTGTACCGTTTTCAGCTCACGTGAGGACCTATGCCCTTCACATCACTCAAACATTTCAGAAGCAAATAAGCTGAAAATGGTAAAAAAGACAGCCAATCTTACAAGAGCTTCTCAGGTAGAAGCAGAAACAAAAACGAAAACAGGAATATTGAGCTGACAGATCAAATAATTTTCATGGTGTTTAACGGCTTTAATTCTTCCATCTCAAAATGAAAGCTACCACTGACAGACTGTTAATAACTGAATTAGTTCAAGTTACACTTGGGAATCCCGGAGTCAAACAGGTGTCCCGGGTCACTGTGATCAGTCCCCTTTTACTACAAGCTACCACATACACAGATATTTTCCTGGGCTCTATTTATGATCTGAGTGTCTATAATTAATGCAGCATTTTCACAATAATGTTTTATTTTTATGACATTTTACACAGCTTATGGAAGACTGAATGGCTAATGAGAGAGACATACAGATTGAGGCTTACAGGTATGGTAATGGCATATTCTTATATTCCTCCACCTTCAAAGCTGGCTGTAATCTCTTTCTAGTAAGGAATGTCTTCCTGTTAAATGGTCCACGGAATTTGGCACAGTAAGTGAATTTATTCTTGAGGACTACAGCTCCTAATAAGCAACAATATCTGATAAAAGCATACATAACACACCAAGTTTTTTATTTAGATGCAACAATAGCAGCAACATAAGACAGAATGCACAAGCATCAGTCTTACTAGACAACGATGAAAGTTGATGCTGTTCTTAATCCTTCATGTTGAAGAATGAAATGGACTACCCATCAGTAATTTAATTCCTTAGGAATGCATTGCTGATGTTTATTCTGAAAACAAAATTGCCTCTGTAACTGCCATAGATTTACACACATTCTCCTTTTCCTGTTCTTCCTGTCCTACATTTCTGGCACAGGAAATTAGGTGTGAATACACCACCAGCAGCAACCACCTAACAGAGTTCTCTACAAGAAACAAGCATCAGCATATCCAGAGTGCAAACAAGAATGTCACTCTAAGAAAGCCACATTCCTGACCATGCCTGCTTTGGCAGGCTACGGGGGCACCCCATGCAAAGCTGACCATTTTGTCTGCTCAAGACAGCTGCTGTTCTACTCAGCTTCAAAAACCCAAGAGCACACAGACTCCAGGATAGATAAACGATGAACACATACATGTACATGGAAATGGTACCTCAGAGAAATCAGTTGCTATAAGTAGCTCTCAAAACTACCTACCCATCAGTCTACAGGCAAAGTCTGTAGCTCCCCATGCACACCATTGAGACAGAGTGGGCTGCTGACTTCTTCATGATGCAGTTATTACTGTAGAATTGCATCCCAGGACAGTGCAGTTTCTAAACACGTGTAATAGGCAGAATTAATGTCCTACAGATACCCAGAATGGTGGCATTCTTTAACGATGCAGGAATTAAAAGTGTATCACAACTTAAGCTCTATCTTAGGAGTCTTGCCACAGATTTCCAAATTACCAGCATCCACTCAGACCATCTCCAAGATCGCTGTATCCTTTGAACATCCAGCTAGCACCACAGATGATATAGGAACCATCCGAAGTAACAGGTTCAAAGCAAGTTGTATGACGCCTGTTCTATTCAAACTTTGGAAAAGCTACAGAACTTAAAAAGAATGTAGGAAAAAGAGTTTTATAAACAAAATCAGAAGCAGGTTGAATTTTACTTTAAGACAAAACCTAAACTAGGTCCCAAAAAACCCTTGTAATATTAACCCTCCCCTCCCCCCACCATAACCTGAAACCCACATGCAGGCTGTCATTCTCCTTACAGAAGTGACAAAAATTATGGAAGTCACCTTGCTGAACAATTGAAGTCACAAGCTAGTTGCCACAGGCTCTGAAGATTAACATCAACTATCAGTTTTCCACACCATTAATGATGAGTATCCCTCATATACCAGAGGATTTTCACCAAACCCAGAAGAAACATTAACTTCAGTAAAGTGCAAGGAGAGAAGCCTGGGAAACCAACTAGAAGTTGGTGTACTGATATGGAAGCAAGGATTAACGTAATAGTCCTTAAGCTCCATCAGACAAAATAAAGTTAGCAGGGCTTCTCTTTGAAGACTGACATTAATGGACAACAAGAACCCTAAGGCACTTGGAAACTTGAATCCATCAGGCTAAAGTCTTCCTGTTCACCAAGAAGGCAAAGCCATTTTCAGTAAAATGAAAACTAAGAACTATTTGGGAAGTAGGGGTAGGGAGGGAATCTACTCTTAATAAATCTGCTTAGAAATACTCTTAACTTCCACCTGCATAGATCTAGGAACTTAATAAAGCTTTCCAAAATCCTTACTAACAGTTATGGTCACCTGGCTACCAAAATTGCCAGAATCAGGCTGGGCATGTAATTCAGTTACAGTGTGTCCTACCTCACATTGCTTTTCAGACTGGCTCTTTACATCAAAGACATCCACATAAATTCTACAGGTGATAAAAACATCTGACACACATCCCACACAGAACTGACACACGCTGGAACCATAATCTCTTGGGCTGAGAAACAGAGAGACCACAGACTACTTTCAGATCTGAAAGAGTTCCAAGGGCATCACTCCACAGCTCACATCAAGCATGAAGTAATTAGAAGTACCTAGTTCCCTAGAATAAATAATCGAAGTGTACTTTATGATATATCACAACTACCTCATGGTTTAAATTAAACTTCTCTGCTGACTGTTACAAAACCTGAGGGGGAATATCATAAGCCAAACACAATGGCCCTGAAAAAAAGTTACCTACACTTGAGTCATACTAAATCTATACTTGCCTATAACTAGGTATACTGACATTTCTCATGCTGCAGAAACATCCAACCTTCCTGTCACGACGGATGAAAGCTGTCTTAAATGGAAAGCCTTTATTACAAATGACTTTAACAGGAAAAGGAAGGAAAAGACATTATTTGTTGTAAATCTGGAAGTCTTTCCACTATTTCAGGGAAGAGTTAATGGTCAAGAAGCTAAGATCGCAGAATGAGAACTGTCTGCCTGAAACTAACTAGACTACAACCGGTGCTACACTAGCAACAGAAATGAAATAGGGTAAGTTAAGAGGAAAGGGCAAACTTTCATATGACACAGTACTGTAGACATACCCTTAAGGAACTACTGAAATGTCCTGTTTCTGATTTGGAAGTGATTCTTAAGCAAGCTGTAGTGGAGACTATCTACAATTATCTCAGTTAACTTTAAGATCTAAGCATGTGTTGGATTCCTCACAAGTCCAAGGATTCGGCTTTCTGCTGTTTAAGACAGGTTCACTTCTTCTGTATTCAAAGTCAGTTGTTGGGAGCAGAAGGAGGAAATGTATTTTAGCATCGTATGAAACTTCATAGCACATCCTTGACTTCAAAGTCTTTACTGGCTCTTTGTGATACCCAAAAATGCAAAGGTGAAATGGAAATAAAGTGTCAGAAGGGGAAGAAGATGACACTGACAGAAACTGAAAAACATCTGCAAACAATGCTGCCTTCAGGGAAAAAGCTGCATTCAGAAAATGAAAGGAGAAGATGTTCTGTCAGGCAGAAGTTACATAGCCACAACCGGATGCCAAGAAATTTGGTACTGCCTGAAGGTCAGCATTGATAAAACTGGTACTTCAGTCTCTTTCTCACTGATGAAGACAAGGCTCTTAAACAAGCACCACAAATCTTTTAAATCTTGAAGCTTATCAAGAACTGTGACTCCAGTTTAATTTGAAACGGAGAAGTTCTGTTCCTCCCAATGGCCTTACATTTTCCCTATGAAGAACCATCTATGCAGAAATATGTGGGCCTTACAACTGCTGCGGCAATGTGGTTAAGCACTAGGCATACAGCCCAGGGTGGGCTGTGTAACTACATAATTTAAACAAGAAGTGGAAAGAGAAACAAATGAAAACTCAGCCCTTCAGAGGAGGTACACTTTTATGGAATCTAAAACTGCATACCAATGTGTTTAAGATTTGCAGAGGACATGTGATATGTAAATCTAGCAGCACCACTGCTGAAGTCAGAACAGCTGCTCTGGGAGAACACAGTGACACAGGAGTGTAATCACATAGGGAGTAGACAAATTCAATGCATTACAGGTGACCTATCCCTCAACTGTAACCTTCTTTTCTGTGTTTTTTTTTCTTCCAAACTGGAAAGGTGTAACAGACAAAGGAGCACCAGTTATGATTTCAGAAGTTGTGCACCTGTGTCCAGCTCTGACACATAGTCCTTCCAATGTACTAAGGTAATTTTGATGGCTTTACAGGAACCAGTTTTAGGTCTTCCATTTGGAAGTAATTTTTATTTTGTTTCAGATAATGCAGAGAGTTTTGATGTCATGTAAGAACATACCTGTTGCAGGAAAAACAGAGCTGAAACTATGCTACCCATGAGAACCGTCACCCCTGAGAGATAAAAGGAAAAAGAGCTTCTTCAAAACAACACAGCAAGGATAGAGAATGCCAAGTATATCTGGCAGCAAAATGCACATTCCAAACCTGAAAAACAAAACATCCAGGTACAGGTAACTGTGCAGAAGACAGTGCTCACAGTAAAATATGAACCTTGAAGAACAGGAGTGAAGAGATAAATTAATAAATTTCTGGAGCAGAAAATGACTGACTGTGTGGCAAAGCTATGACCTCCCTATTTATCCACATCAAGCATAAAGGTGGCAGGATACACGTTGTCTACAGACATCGAAGAGGTAAACACTAATGTATGAAAACACAGCAGTATGAGCACATAGGTAGCTACCATAAGAATGTGCATGCTGGGTAACACTAAAAGAAAAAATAAAGTGAGACCCTGAAAGATTTGTATAAGTAACATCCACCCCAATCCCTGATAAATATACAATTCTCACTTCCCAATAGTTTTTCTTTCCAAAAGCTTAGACTTCCAATACCTTAGACTGATTAGCTTAATTGTGACTATCTTGCCACATTATGCTTTTGTGCCTTATCTAATTTCGTTGGCTATGTATATACTGCTACACATAACCTTATGGTAAGAGCAAAGAAGAGCAGCTAGATCCCGAAGTACACAGGTCGATCTTCTTTTTTCTTTAGTAAGATTAGGCCAAAGAAAAATCCGAAATGTTGTGAAACTTTTTCTACTTCTGTACTTCAAACTCATGAAAAATAATAGCATCTACAAAAAAACCCCCATAATTTCACTGTAAGTTACAAACACTTTCTCAGAAATGTTTGCCCACTGCTAACTTATATATATCCACAGTACTGTAAAATCAAGCAATCTTAAAGCCACGTCTTTGAAATCATACCACAACAGACGTGCTATTTCAAGAAAAAATATTTTCATTTGATCATAATAGTTGACTAAGTTATTTTCAAGTATTTCTTGCAATATTCAATGACATATTTGCATTTCTATTTCCACCTCTGGAATACTCTCACATTTTAAGTAGAAAGCTTCTGTCACAGATACGAACCCCAAATTCAGCACAGTCAAAAAAAAAAATGCATTAAGTTGTATCTACTACTAGTAAGAGGAACAAAAAGTGCTCTCAGAGTTACATATTAAAATAGGTGAAGTTGAAATAGTTGCTCTAAAAACTTATTTTGGAAATCTAGGTTTAGTTAATACTGCATATACTTTGCATCCATCTACCTGCATCCTACATTGCACAAACTGCAGTATTTTTACTAATCTCAGTATCAAAAATTAAAAATGCTCAACTCATTCAAAATTTTATTTGTTTAGAAGCGTGATTGCTTTAACATATATTACTATAACACAAGTTCCGAATGATTTCTCAAGCAAATGAAGTGGTGCAAAACCTGTTCGTAAATACAGAATCCTTCCGAACTCAGGACTTCCCACCCACATACTGCAGGCTTTAGAATTTGTTATTACTAGAAGAGAAAAAAGAAAAAAAAAAACACAGAAAAAACCCCCACTCTTAAAGCCCTCTCTCCATTTCAGAATCAATTTCAAGCCCTCAGTCACAAAGTTCTTGATTACAAATCTCTGCTATAAGTGCAGCTCTGTAATTTTGTGCACAACTGTCCTATTTGAAATAAAGTTAATCCAAATCAAGTAACAAAATTTGCCCTAATGGGAGTTCTTCAGCTCCACTAAGAAGAATTCAATATACATAGGGAATAATTTAAAAAAAAAAAAAATTAAAACAATACTTTACTTGGAGAAAGCCACATTAAAAATTTGGTATATAGTTTCTTTTTCTTATAGAGCAGGGATATATTTTAAGTTTCATAGAGACAGGAAATTAATACTTTACAGTATTTAGGGACAAAAAATATCATTACTCCCACTGGATTTCCCACATCCAACTGAAAAGCGTTAAAAATTTTTTAGTTTTTTTCCTTGGTTGCAATATTGAACTTGCTTTCTTTGACTCCAAGCTTCTTCAAGAAATTCCTGGTTTATACAAACCAAACAACAACACGTGATGTCCTCAAAATAGTATCAGGAGCACTTACTCATCGTACTTGATATGATAAATAGCTTCTTCATCAGTGTCCATACAGTCCGAATAAGATGTGGATGGTGTACTGTCCAAATTATTTGCATTTTCTCTAGAATGATCTTGATTTAAGTTTCCATTAGTCCTTTTGTAAGTGTTACCACTCTTCCCTTGAGCTTTACCATTCTTATGTCCCTTTGTTGCTCGGGTAACATTTTCAATATGAGCTTCAAACCAGGCTCCAATGCTGACATCACGGGCATCCACCAATTCATTTATCTAAAAAAGAAAATCAAGCAGTGAATTTATGCTTATTTTATACACTTCCAATTAAGAAAAAATAAATCAGTCAACTTACTGTGCTACTGCTTATAAAACAATCAACTATAATAACTAGTTGAGCTTAAGAAAGTTCAAGTAATATGCAGTCATGAATACTTTCATTTGCACTTTGAGTATTTTATTACTCTTCCTTCAATGAAATCTAGTATAATCTGTATGTAATTTTAAAAAGTAAGGCTGATTTTCTTGTGTTTTTCCCTCCAAACATGAAAATTAGCTTGATCTGTCATTGTAATTTCCTCTTGTTTCACCAGTTGTTCTTTATGGCTAGAACAAGCACATAGAGCATTAAAATACTATCTTGCAACAGAGCAGTTTACAGACTTCCCTGAGCCTCCAACTTGGAGTTATTATTTAATCTTCTACCCTTCTGGCCTGGATGATTTTTTTAACCAATAAAGACTCGAGGAGAGAGATGAAACAAGTCTAACAAGGTTGCCCACACAGTCAGTCAAAATGTTATGACTGTAAGAAATGAAACTACCTCCAGAATTTCTCCCTTCTGGTACTTAGTACTACCAGTGTTAATTTACCAGCAGCCAAACCATTTTATTATTCTAAATCACGTTTCACTTTCTCAAGTCTTCAGGTAATTAAACAGATGTTCCTTTACGAATACTGAGATCACTGAAAGATTTTAAAAATACTTCAAAAGTACACCAAGTATAAAAAAAATATTACAACAGAACTACTGCACACCCATACCACAGAAAACATCTTTAATAAACAGTATGAGACACATGCAGGTATATGGTTTATGCTACAGTCGCTGTCAAGTACCAACATCGTGCCGGACAGATACTCACTCTTAGAAATCCCTGATTTCTAACATCTGAATAATCTCAGTATATTTTCACAGGAACAAACATAAAAACATTCTCTATAAGTTCTAACACTTAGGGTGAATTGGAAAGCAAAACTTCTTGGGTTTTTTTCCATTCCTCTTCCAAAGATAACTTCCAAAACTCAAGGCTTTATTCTTCTGCCCATGTAAAATATATGCACAGACATGTATTTTCCTATTCTTTCTTACAATATATAGTATTCACAGGACAGCTTTTTACCAGAATGACAATGTCAGCCACATAATAAATCAGAGAAGGGCAGCCTCATTTTAAATCTGTGAATCTATTTTAAACATAATCAATGGATTCTCGCACTTCTAGAAGGAACCCTCGTGAAGGTATCCCTATGCAACCTTATGTGTTTGAAACAGTTGTAGCTCAAAAAGGGGGCTTTATTTCCTCTTCTCCAAAACAAAGTTGAACAAGATACACAATAGTAAAGATTACTCCATCTGCTGCTACTTCTTGCAACCAGTTATGCAAGTGCCAGAGAAGCCATGTTAGCAAAGTCAAAAATCACCATTAACAGACCCAGAACAAAAAAAAAAAAACACACCCAAAAAATAGAATAAAATCATAAATCAGTGCAAACTCCCTTAATCATTTCTCTTCAATGCATGCTTCTGTAAACTTATGTGAACAGTTACAAAACATACTTCCCACCCTTGCAAGGAATAAGGGCAAATAACTATTACCACAGACCACTGAGGTGCATAAGACAACTCTTTTGTGTTAGTGGTGTCTTGTTTAAGAACTGTTTTATCAGTACCTCTTTATGGATGAACAAACACTGATTTTAATTATAGATTCAATTTGTGTGATTTTTATTCCAAGCTAGTGTTCTTGGGTAAAATGCCTTTTACTACAGTTGGAGTTTTTTGAAAGAAAGTTATGAAGATCATATGAGAAGGTGAAACACATACATGGCTTCTGATTGAGCTTTGGTTTTCCTAACATCATTCCTGCATGTTCAAGCAGTGTTACTGTAACTCCTCTCTTGCAACTTGTCTTGTATTCCTCCTTTTGGCCATTGATTAGCCAAGGCAGTGCCCTTCACAGATGCCATGTCCACCTTGGGATGGCCCCCAGGTTCTTAAATCAGATACCACTAATGATTTTCAGCCTTAGTAATAAGGAAAGGGAGTTGAACATTACTGCACCCTGCTATTTGTACTTCAGAGCATATGCAGACAACAGACGTTAGGCACAACTGGAATATAAAACAACCTAAATCATTCTAATTTAGATAATACACAACGATCACAGAGTAACTCTGTGTAAATCACTATTTTAACCACCTAACAATAATTTAATTATTATTAACATTTACTTGCAATATCAACTCTATCATTTATTTTTTGTAATTATAGAGTCCATACTGGCTACCTTTCCTTTTGGTCATTGAAATCAGAGAGAGGAGGGCACAGAGGCTGGGACTAGCCATAACATGAAGTAAGTATCAGGTATTTTCTTGAGTCTAGCTCTGAATGAAGATCCAGTGAGGCACAGCACTTTCCTCAGATAGAAGCTGTACAAACTAGTTCTTCCTTTAACTAAACAATTCCTTATTGTCTGACAAACAAGCAAACAGAAAATGATTAAATATGAAATGATTAAATATCTGTTTAGCCATCTAACATAGCTTAGTTTATGGCCTTTTCTATTGACTTTTATTAAACAACTTTATTACCTTTAAACTACAAAAGTGGCTAAAAATACATTCTTAAAAGTTTTCTAATACTGTAATCCTCTACACATTCATACTGTTATCTACAAATAGCAAGCAATGCAATGACTATAGCCTTAATTTTTCTCTCTCTGTATAGAATACATACAGTTGGCTGAAAAAGTAATCAATTCACAAATAATGAGGTACTAGATAAGCGAGAGGCCCAACTTGTTTTCTCAGCCAGTCTCCTCAGTTCTTCAATGATTTAAGGCAAGTCTGCCAATTTACCACAGCCTCAACCTCCTTTTCCTTCTCTGCAATTGTGGACATTTTCTGGCAAAATAATTACTGTTATGGCTATGTCTTACCTAAAGAAACTCTCAAACAGGAGGTGATTTGCTATCATACACATACATAGATACAGAAATATACACATACATTCTACTAAATGTCCACTAAGCTAGCAACCTGGAAACTGCCCATTTTCTGTTTAAATTAAACTTCTGGTAGTCTGATGAAATCCTACATGACAATATCAAAAAATTCAATGAGGTACAAAACTAAAAGAATACTACATATGTAGTAGATTCCTAAAACCCTGGTATTAAGAGAGGAATCACCACATCACATATAACTTAAAGAAATTGTGTATTTCCAGAGGTTATTTTGTTCTAATGCAGCACTGAACCATTAGGATTAAAACAATTATTTGGCAAGCTTGAAGAAAAATAGAAGGGGAAAAGCTACACTTCTCCACATATTTTCTTTAAAAGCTTCTCCTGTCCACAAAAAGGTATTTGTTTCACAGCTACTCTAAACTTTTTGGAGAACACAATGTGTCAGAGTTTGTGAACTCTCCTGAAACATGAGAGTGGTACATGGCTCATGACTCTGCAAGAGTTAGTTTAAATGAAGTGAATTTCATTTAAGACAAACTGACGAATTATATCAAATCATAAAAGAAAGCAACAAGGATACAGTCTTTTAAATAATAAAACAAACTTTTTTAACAATAAAATCAAACCCAAAAGAGTGAGGTAAGTTTCCAGCTTTAAAAAGTTTGTACATACCTTGTAGAGTCCAATGCCAGGATCTATGAGGAATGAGCGAGATGATGTAGATGGCTGACTGGGCGATCCACTATTTGTTTTTTTTACTTTGTTCTTGCAGTTGGAAACAGCACAAGGTTTGACTTCTCCATCTTGATCTGCCACAGAAGCAGTGGTAGGAGCTTCAGATTCGGAACGTATCAAAAGCTGTACTATGTCATTTAGTCCAACATTGTAGTCAAATAAAGTGTGTCCATCTTCTAGCTGTCAAAAGAAATGTGTACTCGTAAATTCCACCTTAAGGTACATAAGTAGTTTGCAAATATTCCTTTTACAGGCATTAATTGTACAGACCAGAAGAGGCAAGCCATCTATTACAGGTAAATAAAAACCTAAGTCTTGAATACATGCAAAAACAAAGTCTTATCAAGGAAGGCTTAAAACTACAAACAGACACCTTTACAGACTTTGGACTTTTTAACGATGCATCAACTTCCAATATAATGCAGTGATTTTCTTTTAAAGAAATAGTAGAATCTATATTGTCACTTACATAACATAGTTAACATATGTGAGAAGTTTTAAACTAATAATTGTGCTCTGTGCATTTCAGCTATACAATTTCACAATTTCCTCTTCCTCAATTTTCACTAGAAAGCAAAGCACAAAGCACCTTACACTTCCCTAATATTTTGCAAACTATTTCTTAAATAAAACATCTAGATATAAAAAAATTCATGCTCAGACAGCTCCATTTACTTTTCAAAACTGTAAAATCTGAAAGTGTTGTGCAAGAGAAACTACATCTAGAGGGAAGCAACAACAAAAATAGGTACCAGCCTTCATGAAAAGAAACCTCCTAAATTGAGAGCATTTGAAAACATACTTATTCCAGATTTAGCCAAGTTCCTCATCCCCAGGCCTCCACCCCAAGATCAAAACAAGATTAATGCACTGAAATTAAGTCTTCCAACCAATCAATCCGTTTAAAAACCATTATAAAACCAAAAAACACACAAGGTGTAGCCCTTCCTCAAATAACTTCATACATCAGGCCCCACTATATTCCAGATGCAATCAGACCCTGCAGAACATCAGAATATAAATAGTAGTAGACTTTTTAAGTCATCCACAGAACACAGTTACTAAACATTATTTTGGACCCATTTTACACAGCTTTTAAGATACTTGCTATTATCTTTGTTTTCCCTGATGATCTCACCTATGTATAATTAAGCTAAGAAACTCGCACCATGGAAACGACAAGTTGTATGCTAGGAAAGAAATACAAGGAGTAGTGACCACTGCCACTTTGCTCAGTTAAACACTCAATGACCTACAGCATCTTTGAAGCAGAGATTTGATTCACTTAAGAGTACAATACAATGCTTTGAGATATCAAAACTAGTATTACACTTTACTTCATGATGCTCTGGGAGAACATGCATGACTAAAAAACTCCCACATCTTTCCAAACTACTTTTGCAACAAAAAAATTATCTACCCTTTTTTTCAAGAATAGTTGTTATTTTCAATACAACTTGAGTTTTCATGAATCTCTTCAAACAGAACTGTTTTCATGAGCTTATGGATAGTATCAGTACAATAAGAAAAAGCACGGAGCAGGAAGGAACAGAAAAAAATAAAGAAGGAATTCTCCAGTTTCTCATTAATGTTAATTTGAATGTTTTCTGTAACATTCAAATGCTCTCAGGATAGACAAAACTGGAATGCATATTTCTTCCTCCATCGCCTCTGCTTTTTCAAGCAGCTCTAAAGGGCAGGGGACAGTTAAAAACAGAAGCTGACAGTGAAGAAATTATTCAGTTCTTCTTCCATGAATTTAAGATCTATGTGAAAAAAAAAATTACTCTCCTTACTGCTGATAATAACTGTACCCACCCACAACTGGATCTATAAACAGGATTTACTCATAGCTTGTTTCAAAGTAATTGAAGCTGACACAGCTGTCTGGTCAACGGCTATGGGAACAAACCTTGTTCAGCTGACTGTTTTCAAACCAGTTCAACACACAGCATACAAAACTGTCCTGAAGATTTTCATGCTGTAATTACTAGAGGAATGCAAGCCTTAGAGGGGAAATCTCCAGCAACTGTGATTCTACAGGTGATGACAAACACTGCCTCATATGCCAGGACCTTTAGGCTGAGGGATTCATACCGAGGAGCAAGCTACTTAAAATGTTCAAATAACCTTTTCTGTCTCACCATGTCATGTACCATACATTTCTATCTTAAGACTACATAAGACTTTGACAAGTCTTAAACAAAGAGGACAGAAGTGCTCTTGCAGCCCTACAACAAGACTGGGGGCTTTCCATACCAAAAAAGGTTTGCATTTTCACCATTTTAACTTTAAAGAGCTATTCATAAAGTCAGAGTCCAAATAAACCCAAAACAAAAACAAATAATCACCTTGAATTAATACACCATGCAGTTATGACTGCAGAGTAAGTTATATCTCCAATGCAAAACTCCATATTAGCATGAGAGGAAAAAAAAAATTATCTGTCCATGAATAATTATATGTTCAGAATGGAAAACATACCAAAGCTAGGCCTCAAGTAAGAAGCTGCCTTCCCTAACAACATGAACACACACACCACAATGCACAGTCTATCTGTTCCTGCACAGCAATAAAAGGAGTCCCCTCTCTAGAGACATTCGAAATCCATAGGGACAGTCCCTGTGTAACCTGCTTTAGGTGACTCTGCCTTGGCAGAGGATTGGACCAGAAGAGCTCCAAGAGGTCTCTTCCAACCCTAAGGATTATGTGAAGTCAGCTTTGATGAACATGAACTAAATGGTCAACAAAATAAACTGGTGACTGCAAAATTATCTACTGTACAGAATTAATTTATAATAAATTAGACTGTTAGATGGATAAAAAAATCAGTTGGACCGTCACATCCAGGGAGGTGGTCAACGGCTCAGAGCTCTAGTTGACCTCAGCAGCAAGAGATATTTCTCAGGGGTCCATACTGGGCTCAGGGTTACTTAGTATCTTCATTAACAACATAGACAAGGGGATCAAGCGCACCCTCAGCAAATTTGCAGATGACATCAAGCTGAGGGGTGCAGTTGGCACACCTGAAGGTTGGGATGCCATCCAGAGGGACCTGGACAAGCCTGAGAAGAGGGTCCATGGGAATCTCAGGAGGTTTAACAAGACCAGTTACAAGGTGCTGCACCTGGGTCGGGGCAACCCCCAATATCAACACAGGCTGGAGGATGGAGGTACTGAGAGCAGCTCCGCCAAGAAGGACTTGCGGGTGCTAGTGAATGAGAGGGTGGACAAGAGCCAGCAATGTCTGCCTGCAACCCAGAAAGCCAAATCTGTCATGGGCTGCATCTAAAGAGCGTGGCCAGCAGGTCAAGGGAGGGGATTCTGTCCCTCTGCTCTGCTCTGGTGAGACCCCACCTGGAGCACTGCATCCAGCTCTGGGGTCCTCAGCACAGGAAGGACACAAAGCTGTTGGAGCGAGTTCAGATGAGGCCACCAAGATGATCAGAGGCTTTCCTCTTATGAGGAAAATTGGGATTGTTCAGCCCAGAGAAGAGAAGGCTTATGGGTGACCTAACTGCAGCCTTACAGTTCCTGAAGGGAGAAAGATGGAGAGAAACCTTTTACACAAGCATGTAGTGAGAGATCAAGGGGTAATGGCTGCAAACCTGAAGGACAGTAGGTTTACATTAGATATCAGGAAGAAATTCTGTAGTGTGAGGTTGGCGAGGCACTGGAACAGGTTGTCAGAAGAAGTTGTGGATTCCCCGTTCCTGTAAGTGTCCAAGGCCAGGTTAGACGGAGCCCTGAGCAACCTGGTCCAGTGGAAAGTGTCCCTGCTCATGGCAGGGAGTTTGGAACCACATCTTTAAGGTCCCTTCCAACCCAACCATTCTATGATTCTGTGATCAGAAGTTTTTTCCTCTGTTTTTATCATCTGTATTCTTTGCAGGAATATTTTATGACACCAGATAATTCTATGACTAATGAAGTTACACTTCAGTCTAAAAGCACTGTAACAAAGATAAAATTACTGCAAGCACACTTCACGAGTCAGTGTTTGGTAACATGATAGGGAAAGAGCACTTGTTTACCATATGAGCAAAAAGTATGTTCTGGAGTATGAGCAACTGTATAAACTTAGACCAAGTCAATGACACTGCAACAGTATCAGCTTCTAGAAACAAAGGAGAGAAACACAGAAACTCAGTAGGTAAAAACAAGTTTGCACGCATTTTGCCTTATAAGAACTGACCTGTGAATCTGCAAGTCTACCTATACCTAGCACTAGTGCATCGCTAACAATTGAAATCATTGGAATAACAAGATTGGAAAACAGTATTTAAAGAAATACATACAGAGGGAGAGCAGAACTATATAATGTTCTTTCTTGCATTACAATAAAGAATTTCACCCTATTCTGCTGTGTAAAGGTACTAAGAAGACTCCCTGAAAATATGTTTGCCTGGTCGGTATATTAAAAGAAAAAAAACAAACATCACATGGTTGTTGAATCATTCACTAAGCATTTAAGGACACTCGTCATTCATAAGTTTATACATGCAAATGAGAAACAAAAGTCATCAGGCAATTACCAGAAAATCAATCTCATTCAAGTCAGTTATGATTTCTTAATGAGTGATTAGAACATGTACTAAAGCAAAAATAACTGAACAGGCAACTTCATTTACAAAATTTTGCTAGCTCTTCTAATCCTACTGTCATTACAAAAAGATGCATTTGTTCCCTCAGCAGTAGATTTTACTTTCAGTTTTTCTTCCTCTTAATGACTGGTATGCTTCAAAAGCCCCTAAGGCTTCATTAACATATTCTGAATGAAATGACACTAAAGAGCAGCTAGCTTTACAGTATCTAACAGTCTTTCACTATTCTAAATACTTATATCTTTCAAATGTACTCATCATCACGTTACAGACACTATCAGTTTCAAAATACTCCTAGAGAAGGTTGTTATAGATACTTCAAGGTAAGACAACACTGTGCTTACTCTACCACACGAGAGCAGCTGTAGTAATGCAATACTGGAATTGATACCTCCATACTACCAATATTAGAACCGTCTTATAACGTCAAGACACAAATTACTTTAAAAGCATGTAGAGGCTGCACTTACATGAACAATCATGCAGAATGTGGTATGACACTGCATTACCTGGGGGAAAAAAATTAAGCCTGACAAGTAATTCCTCAATTATTATCACATTAACTACAAGTCCCAGCCAAGGTACAGTTCATTATGGGTTATACAGCTTGTACAGAGACCTTTCAAGAAAGCACATAATAGTTCCTGTAAGAACACATTACCCACTGTTATCTTAATGTGTGATCCAAAGTGTAAGATCCTGGGTCATTCCACTTGACAATCAACATCTTTAATCACTTATGAAAGTGTGCCTTTAAGCTTCTTCTGAGGGAATCTTTTCCAAGAACTAGAGCAATGCCTACATCTAGCAATACAGATGAAAGAAACTATAATGAACACTGGCGAGATCTTTAATTAACCAAGTATGATGAAAAGTTAAGCAACAGCCATTTTTTATTCTGCATAGGCATTACATGCACTCTGCAAATTGAACAGGAAATGCACAAGGGTGAAGAGCTTT
>VXAY01004705.1:611349-671754 GCA_013399855.1 Oxyruncus cristatus | reverse complement strand
AGCCCCTCCCCCGCCGCTCCGCGCGCGCCGGCCGGCGCGAGGCCTGCTGGGGGAGGGGCCGGCGCACGAGCCGTGGAGGGCGGGGGCCGTGGCGTCCCCCTGGCGGGGCCCTGAGGGAGCTGCGGGGTGCGTGAGGCACGGCTGCCGGGCCCCAAAGCCGCCGAGCATCCGTGGGCAGCCCCGAGCAGGGTGTCCGCTAGAGAAACGCGGGCACCGGCGTTTCCGATGACTTAAAGCCTTGCCCCAGCCACATGCAGCTCTACCCCAAAGTTACAGATTGACCCTGGCTGCTGCTGTGTCTTTACGTAGATGGAAATAGGGGGCGAGACAAGAAGAGGCAAGCCTCGTTTATACTGCGAACCTGGTGTGGGTTTGCCTTCATGGTTTTTTCTATACAAATTAATACTGGACAAATCTGGAATTTATGTGGCTGTTGCTGGGCAAGTCCTGGTAGGCAGCTGGGTCCCACACAGGCACTTGGTCACTCCCTCACAGGAGGACGGAGAACAGAGTAAGAAGGGTAAAAAAAACCAGCCATCTAAATAAAAAGAGTGTAATAGGTAAAGCCAAAAACTGTGTACACAGGCAAAACAAGAAACTCATTCAGCACTTCAGATTGGCAGACAGATGTGCACTTAGCCATTTCCCGGAAAGCGAAGCTTGGACATGTGTAAAGTTTCCTTAGGAAGACAAGCACCTTAACTCCTAATTCCCCACACTTCCTCCTTACCCCAGCTCTCATTGCTGAGCATCACATTGAGTTACTTAAGCATTTAACTTGCATTAATAAATCTTATCCTAAGGGGACATTCTGACACATACAGAAACTAATGATTCAGTTCAGTATCTCCAACTGTGCGCTCCCTGAGTTGTAGGAATGGCCTCAAAACTCTTATTTCTCATTGCCCCAACAATGGGTATTGTAACTCTGCTTAGCAGGCCCTTACAGTTAGTTCTTATTGAATGTATGGTTTTACTGGAACCAGGGTGTTTGCTAGGGATGCCTTGTTATATTTCCATGATCACCTTTACTCATTGACAAAAATCCTCCAATATAGCAATTTTTACATCTTCTAATGATCCTTCTATAAATAGCACATGAATTCAGGCCAAAGAGGAGGGGAAAGCCCCTTCAGATCCCAAGCCCCCTGACTAATTGCTCTTCTTTCGCCATCTCTACTACCATTCTCTTTTCTTCCACAGTGAAAAGGTATTCAGTATAGCTTGCATATCCCCTCAACTAGGGTTATAAGTCAGCACGATAGTTTCCCAAGGCTTCCTTCAAGATTCTCATGGTAGGAACCAACAGATCATTTCCAGTTCAACAAATCTGAAGCGTAAAAGGGACATGTATAAAAAACTAGCAGCCCCTCTGCTCCCATTGCTTGACTGAAAGGTGACTGTATCACCTGCAGGGCTGGGAATGTCCTTGAGTCTGGCCCACAATAGGACTAAAATCCTCACCACCTCCCATGTGTTCTTTATTTTGTTATGTATCCTCTTTATTGATCTCTGCCCCAGTATGAGGTGGAAAGGAGGGAACTAACATTCACACGTCTTCTGTTTCCTCCCCTCCACAACATACAATCCCTTGCTGTTTTCCTTCTCGATACATACACCTGCATATCTCCTCTCACTTTACACTAGTTTCTGCATATCTGGATGTCTATGAAATAATGTCATAAAAGCACAAACATAAAAAACCTCTCATTCCATTTACCAAGTCAGCAACAAAACAACATCAACTGTAAGGTAATAGATTGCAAAAGCACGTTTTCCTTATCCTTCAATTTATAATTGATTGATTACATTGATTGCAATATCTTTTAATTTTATCTTTGGTCATCAGATTTTCACCAAAGTTATTCCAGTTTTTTAGAATACAATTAGGAGGCCTGTATGATCCTGTATTTAATAATATTTAGGTTACCCAATTTCTTTACCCGTAGGTCTCGACTTCCAGTAGTTACACTGCTCCAGTCCCACTGATCTATTAAGGCCCTCTGCCAAGCATTCTTTTGTGACTTACATGGAGACCTACATCTTTAGAAATCCTTGATTTTTCTTTTTCTTTCCCAAGGAAGAAAGGAAATATGATACTCACCAGTTCAGGAATTCATCCCCCATCTCCCTTGCACAAATATCTCTGAAGCATTGTGCCTTTGAGTTGCCTGATGCCCCAGTGCTGAAGAGGATTTTTTTGAGTCCCCAGTCAAACTGGTCAGTGTACTCTGGAGTCCTGTCAGACCTGACTCTGTTGCCAGGTGTAGTGGGTTTCTGTGGCTGGGTTTTGGTAGTGGAGGTGGGGGCTACAGGGGTGGCTTCTGTTAGAAGCTGTCCAGTGGAGCCAATGCCAGCTGGCTCCAGGATCGACTTCCTGCTGCTGGCCAAGGCCAAGCCAATCAGGAGGAATAGTAAGGCCTCTGTGATAACATATTTAAGAACAGAAGGTTGTGGCGCAGAAAGAATTCCAGCCAGGGAAGAGGGGAGTGAGAACATGGGAACAACAAGACAGACCCCCAGGTCAGTGCAGGAGGAGGGGCAGGAGGTGCTCCAGGTGCCTGAGCTGAGGCCCTGCAGCCCGTGGTGCAGCCCATGGTGGAGCAGCTGTGCCCCTGCAGCCCACGGAGGACCATCGGGGTGCAGAGACCCCCCTGCAGCCCATGGAGGAGCCCAGGCTGGAGCAGGTGGATGCATGAAGGAGGCTGTGACCCAGTGGGAGGCCCAGGATGGAGCGGGGTCCTGCTGGAGACCTGCAGCCCATGGAGAGGGAATCCCACGCTGGAGCAGGATTTTCCCAGGTAGGACTTGTGGCTGCTATGGGAGACCCACTTTGGTACAGCTCATTGGTGAAGGACTGCACCCCATGGAGGAGTGACCCACGGGACAGCAGCTTGGGAAGAGCTGTGGCCCAAGGGATGGACTCAAAGTGGAGAGGTCCATCAAAGACTATCTCCCGTGGGAGGGACCCAACGGAAGCAGGGGAAGGACTCCTCTCCCTGAGCAGCGGCAGAAAAAGTAACTGACCATAACCCTCATTCCCCGTTCCCCTGCACTGCTGGGCGTGAGGAAGGAAAACATGGAAGGAAAGAGGGGTGGGGGGAAGGTGTTTTGAAGCCTGTTTTATTTCTCACTCTTTGGCTCTTACTGTGTTAGTAATAAATTTAAGTACTATCCTCCCTTTGAGTCTGATTTGCTCATGAAGGTAATCAGTAAACTCCCAGCTCTTATCTCTACTCATGAATCCTTAGCTGTTTTTTTTTCTCTTTCCTCTGTTCAGTTGTGGAGGGAGAGTGAGAGATTGGCTTTAGTGGGTATCTGGCACCTGGCCAGGGTCAATCCACTACACCAGGGCAGCAAGTGTTTGTGGCTGTCCCATCTGAGTCACCAGAGATTGTCCCAAATACAGGTTCTTTCCACCCGTTGTGGAAGACAGAGTCAAGATATTTGTTATTTCATGTCTGTGCAAAAATAAGTGCTAGCTTTGTGGAATTAAAACCTGTAAACTGATGTGAAAAACATCCTTGTTCCTGTGTAAGCACTGTTTAGCAATAGCTAAAACATCCCTGTATTATCAACACCATCTTGGTCACAAATCAGAAACATAGCACCATACCGGCTAATATGAAGAAAATTCACTCCATACCAGCAAAAAATGAATGCTGGTAAAAAGACTAATTTATCCAATACACGGCTTGCTAGAAACCAGGAAATCTGATAATCAGTGCCTTTGGGGGGAATTCTGAGGAGATTTATCATCTAAGACTTTGGCACCTTGATTAAAATGTAGATTTACAAGTTGCAGATGACACCTACATAACTTTGCAAATTTTTTTTGTAGCAGTTGTTGTTAATATCACTGATAGGGTGTTGAGTTAGGGGAAGAAACAGATCACAACCAAGAGTTATTAGAACACTGTTTATTAGTTAGGGTGTTATTATTAACTGCAGATAACTGAACCGCAGATGCAGTTATGACCTCACACAGCGCGCACAGTCACAGTTACCCGGATGGAACAGCAGTAGAGAGGCCAATCCCAGAAGTTTACTCAGGAGCAGGGGCTCGTGCCCACACTCTCCAGGGGATTCCAAGCAGTTGTGCACAGTTGCACATGAGGTTCCTCGTTTCAGCAGCTGTTTTCACATATAGTGCCCTGTAATCCTTGTCCACCTATAGCAGCTGCTGCCCTCTTGGATATTGTGTGGGTTACGTGGCCCGTGGTAGGTGCCAGAGCATGCTGGGTGACATGGGCAGGTTCAGCAGGTCCCAAGCTTACAGGTTATTTGATCCAAGACCACTGTGAGTTCTTGGGAGGCTTTCAGATGCTTTTTTCCCAGCACGCATTTTTCCTCCATTTTTTCTTGCTGTTGCCTGGTACCTATTTCTTGTTACATACACAGAGGCACCAACTTTTTGATATGGAGAAAGAAAATTAAACATGAGTTACTCCACTAAACCTGGAAATATATTGTCTAACTGCGATCGTAAACGAAAGGCAGTCACGATGGTGGCACAGGGGTTACTGATTAGAAAAAGCAGTTTGCTGTGGAGTAATTATAGGTGGTCTGTTTCATACTGTGCCATATGGACCAGAGACTAGAATATAAAGCAAAAAAAAAGTGCGTACAAATTCTCAAATGGGGGTCTGAAAGAGGAGGTGAAAAGGAGCAGTTATTGAGGAGGTTAGAGGAAAAGAAAGCTAATTATTTAGAAAGCAATAATGTTCTCTTCGGGATATGGTGGTGCTGATGAGAAAATTAGGTAGGTAATGCCGAAGGACAAACTAACTGAGTAGGACATTATGTATGATGGACTAGGGTGACAATAGCAGAAGAATTACTAGAATTAGGACAGCGAGGAAAGGAATCAAGAGTATGATCAAGTAAAACATGCAAGTAGTGAGCAAAGATTTAATTGAAGACAAACTCAAGAAATTAGTGACAAAAAAGCATAGAGTTGCATAGAAATTAAAATTTGACATGATATTTTATAAGACAATACTGATTTTCTTAGAGGAAGACTGTAGAACAGGAGCGAGAAATTAAATATAGGTTAAATAAATTGAGAATGACACACTGATAAACAAGATTTTGTTTTGAAATTAGGAGGGTTTTCATGACAAAATGTTCAAAAGCAAACTGTGATGCAAATTGTATGGGGTTTTTGAGATAAAACAGTTAAAGGTTTAAAATTATGGGATTAAAAAGTGTAAACTATTAGAGGAGGGCCTTTGCACGTATGGGAACTTTCATAGTTTTCCATAAGTGGGTTGCTTTAGCATGTTTGGATAATTATTTGCTTGAGATAATATGTGTACTGGTATTTGAAATGCTGTCTGAATTCTGGAGATTGTTTTATATATTTTATGTTTGTCAGCAGGAGACATCTTACTGTGATGTGGATGACATCCACTTAATGTGGATGAAGTCATGGGGATAGCAGAAGCCAGCAATTAGCTTGACAAAGAGACAAATATGCAGGACATGTGAGGAGGGGGTGGAAGAATGGAAGCATATTACCAAGCAAAGAAAGCAATGAAGCCATCAGAAGAGGGAAATGTGTGCCTTTGAGTTTCAAGGAGGAGCTGTGGAAGGAGACCAGCAAGCCAAGAAGGAAAAGACAAGAAATTTTTTTACGGACTTATTTTTCTAGACAGCCCTTTAATGACTTGAAGGCAATGTAATAATTTGTGTGGATGTTTCATTATTGTCAAATGTGCTGATGTGTCTTCCAGGGAAGAGGAAGAGAAAAAGAAAATTGAAAATGTTCATCTACTGAACCGAGCAGAATTCTGTCCCTAACTCCCACAAAGTCAGTGTGACTATTCGAGCGTAAACATGGAAAGAAGACAGAAAAACAGTATGGCTGACTTCATTACCCTAATTTAAACTTGACGAAGAGACCAAAAGCAAATGCAATATAGTAGTTGCAGATTACGCAGCAAGTGTGCCTAAGAATGGTATCCTATATGTAGAGCTGGCAGTGCATTCCATCCTGTCAGGGGAGTTATGAAAGACAGCAAAGTTATGACAGTAAGAGTTTATAACATAAATATTTCTATTTGATTATAATAGAAACAGAACTGCTAACAACTCTGTCTCGTTAAAGATGATACATGTAGCAATGTTTCTTCTGCCAGAAGGATTGAGACAGAAGTTGTTAGCACAAGTGTGGGCTCTGTGACAGCTGGAATGAGAAGAGGCCTACCCTAAGCTGTGTAAGAGTTAAAGGCAACAGAACACTGAGTGTTTTTCCCTGATTATGACTAAGAAAAGTCTATTCTTATCTACAGTGAAGAGTCCCTGTCCCTGAGGACCATGCAACCTGAAGCACGTGCTGCCTGTTTCTTTAGTGCATTGTACCTGTTCATTAAACCTCAGTGAAATAAAATACTATGAAAAAGGTAAAAAGAAGTAAATGCAAGGATAGTACATCCTTCTAATAATCCCATACCAGAATTAAGTAGGAAATTCACATTGTTTTTTTCACGTAATTCTGCTGATTCTAGCAAAATCACTTTAATATTTATCTCAGTATATGCTTTTGTCCGTTAAAAGCTTGCTAATTCATGTTATAAAGTTATCGTCCTCAATTATTTCAGATGTCAGTAATTTTTACCATAGAAAGTAACACTTTGTGAGATTACAACCTCTGCTATGTGTATGATTTGAGACCTTTTTCTTGGTTTGAATTGTTTATGTCAATTTAGGTAACAATATAATATACTGCAGCATATAAGAGTCATTGATTTTTTTAATGGAAATGCAGTGATTTTATCAAGAATTATTGTTTTATAATTGTGTTTCAAATTCTACATTACTAAATGAATAATGAGACATTAAATTTTCTTTCAAGTTTTTGTTTATAAATCATGTGATATTCTGTCTAGATCCAACCATATTGCATATTCTACATTCATCTTTCTAAGAAGATGCATAACTTAGGAGCAAAACTATTGTGTTGAGTATAGCATTTGTAACTCTGTAGCTTATATATTTAATGTAGAGAAATATTTTATGTGTTTGATAAAACACATAACAAAGCTGACCAATGTTAAATTGCTTAATAATTACTAGAGAAACTGAAATGCCAAATAGCACTACTCATGCTCAGTTGGTCAACTGCGGGTTTTTAGGTGTTAGGGATGAACACACAACTCACCTTGTAAGCACAAAAATTAGAAAATCAGGAGTAAACCTGATCAAAAGTATTCACATTTTGTTATGTAGATGGAAAGAGGCATATCTACTTTATGTCTTGTTGTCTATTCTTTCTCTGACTCAGAACTGACAGTCTCTCTAAATCACAGCCTCTGTTATTTTTAAGAGGTTAACAAAGGATAACATTTATGGGGCCATTTAGTGCTTTCCCCAGCACCATTATCTCTTACTCTTGTGGGTGTTTCTCTGTAAACAACAGTATGGTTTGAGCACAGTCTTATCCTAGAGTTGTAGCCAGTCCTTAAAACTTAGCTTAACCAGGAGGACAAGCCACTTTTCTTTTAATAATCTTCAGGTACTTGGGAGCCTTACAACCTAAGATACTACCATTTCTCTATGAAGTCATCACTGTAGGACTGAAAATGTCCCATGATCTCACTATATGAGCCAGAAGTGTGCCCAGGTGGCCAAGAAGGCCAGGCATCCTTGCCTGTGTCAGCAATAGCGTGGACAGGAAGAGCAGGGCAGTGATTGTCCCTCTGTACTTGTGGCACTGGTGAGGCCACACCTTGAATTCTGTGCCCATTTTTGGGTCCCTCACTACAAGAAAGACATTGAGGTGCTGAAGCTTTTCCAGAGAAGGGCAACAGAGCTGGTGAAGGTTCTGGGGCACAAGTCCTGTGAGGAGCGGCTGAGGGAGCTGAGTTTTTTTAATCTGGAGAAAAGGAGGCTCGGGGTGACCTGATTGCTCTCTACAACTACCTGAAAAGAGATTGTAGGCATGTGTGGGTCTCTTCTCCCACATAACAAGTAACAGGAAAACAGCATCAAGTTGCACTAAGGAAGGTTTAGATTGAATATTAGAAAATATGTGGATGTAGCAATTATGGACATACATGGTTTAGTGGTGAACATGGCAGTGCTGGGTTTACAGACTTGATAATCTTAGAGGTCTTTTCCAACTTAATCGATTCTATAACCCTACCTCATCAATTTATGTAATTTCAAATTCCAGTTCTTCTCCAAATTTGACACAATATTTAACTAAATACAGCAATTTCTTGTGGATTCAGGGAGGACTGTATGTCAACTGGGTCTGGTCAGCCAAAACAACGTTAACCCTAACTGTTACAACAGCTCCCAATAAGACAGCATTAATCCTAGTTCATAATTCCCAGAGCTTCTTCCCAGATTAATATAACTATAATCCTGTACATCAAACTCCACAAGTGCAAAGGTTAGAAATAACACATATCAAGAAATCACTTTCAGGTCTAAACCTAGGTGTAGTGACATCTGTCCATAATTTATAAGTGTTAGTATGGATTACAGCAATCTATTTCTAGGTCTTTCACTAGCTCAACAGTGCCTGCTAATCCTTCCTGAAATTCTAGCCTAGCTGAGCCATCTTCCAGCCTGATCTCTAGCCTTTGACTTGTAGCAGATCCAGCTTTTACTGTGGAAAATCACTCTTTGCTACCCTATTTCCAAACTGAAATGCTCACTCATTTTAGTGTCTAATTAAAGACAACCGCTTCTTTTATGTCTGTTCACCTAGGACTAAAGTTCTGGCTTTGCAGTTGTGTTAGTGTATATGTTCATCTCTGAAAATCAGTGAAAAAAAGAACTCTACTGCTTGACTCCATCAAAAACCAAGGATAAAGTTGAAAGTTCTCAAACAATGCTTTCAGTGCTTAAAAAAGTAAAATGTGCAAAAAGGAAAAACATTTAAACTAATTATATCTGAATTATAAAAATATTTACTTATGAAAGCTGAAGCAATTAGCCATCAATTAAGGAGTACATGCTCGCCAAATTTTGTTGGGGTTTATTTGCATAACAAAATGTATCAAATTTGATCTGCTGAAAAGGTATTCATTCATATGGGTGTATTTTTCCTTATATAGCAGTCTGATTATTAATTGAATGTCAGAAAGAAAAGTACTTCAAAACTGAAACTGTGTGTACCAAGGCCAGAATTGCTTATTCTCACATAAGCTCCAGAAAATAAAAGCAAAGGAAGTAGAATGTTTTTCATAATCAAATTGTCACTACAGCATATAATTTAAGTATGAGAAGATAAAAAGCAATCAAAATCAAGATGATGTATGCTGAAAATTACTAAGTGCTACAAATATGTAAGTAATATAAGGTCAGTTGAATTACACTAGACCTATTCTTGTATGTTTTTCAGACTCATAAAATCAGAGAATGGTTTTAGTTGGAAGGAACATTTA
This sequence comes from Oxyruncus cristatus, assembly GCA_013399855.1. Classification (NCBI taxonomy): domain Eukaryota; kingdom Metazoa; phylum Chordata; class Aves; order Passeriformes; family Cotingidae; genus Oxyruncus; species Oxyruncus cristatus. The sequence goes on along the minus strand of VXAY01004705.1, from coordinate 662,356 downwards.
ACGGTCATCTAGTCCAACTCCCCCCTTGCAGGGGGCAGGGACACCTTTCACTGGACAAGGTTGATCAGGCTCCCATCCAACCTGGTCTTGAACACTTTCTGGGATAGGCATGACAGCTTCTCTGGACAAGTTGTTCCAGTGCCTCACCACCCTTGTCATAAAAAACTTCTTCCTTATATTCAGTGTGAATCTACCCTCCTAATGGTTTAAAGCCATTACCCCTTGTCCTATTGCCACAGGCTCTACTAAAAGGCTTATACCCATTTTTCTTAAAACCCTTTCAGTTTTTAAGCCCCAATAAGGTCTTCTGGAGCCTTCTTTTCCCCAGTCTGAATAAGCCAAGCTTCCTCAGCCTTTCCTCATAGGAGTGCTTCATCCCTCTGATTGTCTTTGTCTCCCTCCTCTGAACTCACTCCTACAGGTCGATTTTCTGCTGTGCTGAGGACCCCAGAGCTGAATGCAGCAATACAGGGAGAGGGTCTCACAAGATCAGAGTAGAGGGACAGAATCCCCTCCCTCGACCTGCTGGCCATGCTGCCTTTGATGCAGCCCAGAATACAATTGGCTTTCCAGGCTGCAAGTGCATGTTGCCAGACAATGTCCCGCCTCTTATCTACGAGTGCCCTTAAGTTCACCTCATCAGATCTGCTCTCAGTCCCTTCATCCCCTGAGACTGTACTGATACTGGGAGTTGCCCCAACCCAGGTGCAGGACCTTGCACTTGAACTGTTGAATATCACGAGGTTCTTATGGGCCCAGTCCTCAAGTCTGTCAAAGTCCTTCTGAATGGCTTCCTGTCTCTCAGGCTTGTCTACTGCACCATTCATCTTGGTGTTGTTGACAAACTTGCTGAGACTGCACTCAATCCCTCTGTCTGTGTCATGGATCGAGATATTAAACAGTACTGGTCCCAGCATGGACCCCTGAGGGACACCACTTGTCACTTGAGCTCTGTTTGGACATTCAGTCATTGAACACCACTCTCTGGATGAGACCACCCAGTCAATTCATTATGCAATGAACAGTCCATCCATCAAACCTATCTCTCTCCACTTTAGAGAAGGATGTTGTGGGGCACTATGTGAAAGGCCTTACAGAAGGTCAAACAGATGACATCCATAGGTCTTCCCTTTCCACTGGTGTAGTCATTCTGTCATAAAAGGCCAATACATTGGTCTGTCAAGAGATTACTATCTTACCTCTTGAAAAGCTTTATAATTTTTTCAAGGGCTTTTTTAGTGGTGACCAAATTTATCTTTTTCGAAACATCTCTGTTTCTGACTATCCATCAGAGAACTGATTCATGAACTACGTGCAACCCGAAACAGCACCATGCAAGACATTTCTAAATGACTGTGGTCCTCATTACACAGAAAATGCATGATATCCTTGTTCCAAGCTGTCCTAGGGGACTGTGAGAAAGTTAGAGGGCTTTCTTGTGCCAACAGCTTACTGGAATCACTGAACAGCACAAAACTTTCTGGTTAAACAGCTAGACTTTTGCAATGATGGGTAGGATGAGTAACCTCACAGCAATGCAATATCTAGCACTTCTGGAATCAAATGTAGACCTCTGAGTGAAACACTGAAGCTAACTGCACATCATGCGCTAAAATTAGATGCCCAAGAAGTACATCCAAAACTAGCAACATGATGAGTGGTGAGCTATTTAAAGTCAGTATGGGCAGTTTGTGTCTGTCTTGATCTAGGAGGATAGAAACAATAAGGGAAGTCTTAAATTCTGTTTTGCAGATAATACAAACATCTCAAACAGCTAATTCTGGATACCCACTTAGTCAGTTTGCAATAAGTAGGTTGGAGTTTTCTTTAACAAAAATCCCCAAGTACAATAAGGTATCAGTTCCTAAAGGTGATGTAAGACAGTTCTTCCAGATAGTTAATTGACTTGGTGTAAAGGATCATGATTTTGGTTTGCCATGGTGGCATTCTGAGCACTTGTATGTCCAGTGTGGTATAAAACTATCAGCCTTCTGTACACCATGGATGTCATCCTTCATTCCTGAAAAAAAGTTATCTTCATATCTCCATGGTGCACACACTTACTTGTCCATTACATTCCACATAAACAGAATGGCACATTCTACATATCAGGTAGTAACTACAATGTAAGGAAACAATGGAGACTGAAAAAAACAGAATAATGGTTGAATGCTATATGACATTACAATATTGAGTAAAAACATTCTTGGACATCAGTAGTATTTTATATGAATAAGAGATAAAGAAGGTTTCCAAAGATAATGAATCTGTGACTGGTGACAGAATCAGCCCATTGTCTCCATTGTTTTCATTATGCCCTTTTTTAAAAAATGTTTTTTAGTTGTCTGGTATTTAAGGAAATTAGCTGAGAATAAAAAAAAAAAAAAAAAGGAAGAGTTAAGTAATTTCATTCTGGTCTATGGAATATAGGCTAGAAAATCTAAAATATTTTAAGGATTTTATTGGAGAATTTCAAGAATTTTATAACTCATGTTGGTGGTTTTATCACCTAATAGGCTTTGCAATAAATCTCTTTAGGAATACTCCTAAAAATGCAACCAAATGGAAAAATAGAAATAAAAAGGGCTTTAGCTTTTCAACACAGGATGTGGATTTGAGTTACACTTTATCCCTGGTTACAGAAGGCCCTGTCATGTGTTAATTTGTGGACATCATACATTCACAAATTTTTCCATCCTCTCTAAAACTAGCGCATCAGAAAAATTCTGTGTAATCACCTCTTTGATATCTCATATCTTGCAGTATATCTGGATCAAATTTAAGAAAAAACTGTCTGTTTTAGGGTCAAGTTGCTGTTAAAAGTAATGTAAATCCTCAACTGCAAACTCACACTGCTGCAAGGACCAAAGTGTACACTGACTGACACATTTGCTTTTTATCACCCTTGATGCCCACAAGCTGAGCATTTCCAATACTCCTTATTCCTTATTTTCTTTGTCCTGTTGCATTTACAAGGTTTTTAAGGAGAATGAATGACTCAATGTTAGGATGGCCATGTCTGTCTCTTTCTGCGTTGTGTTACAAGAGGATGGAAGAATCTAACCCAATTAATTTTTTTTTAATATATATATAGGAAACTCTCTGTGTTTGGGTTTGTTTTTTTTTTTCATCGTGGTTGTTTTACAAAGCTGTTCAACCATCTTTTACTCTCACATATTATCAGCCACTCTTTTGTACAGGTAGCTGAAGTTCGATGTTTTGGGAGGACACCTTGCACTTGCAAAGCTGCGAATCAGAAGTGGATATGCTTTTTCATTGGCTCTGAGCAGTTTCCTGAGGCAGTGGAACTTACCTAGTGAAGCTGCAACGTGGGAATATAGTAAGTCCTCAAAAAAATGCAGACCCTGACAGTGGTAAGGGAGCCATCCAGTGGGCTCTTGTGAGATACACAGCCACGATAAAATAAATGAACTAATCTCAGGAAGTTTTTTGGCTTTTTGATTGCAAGATGTTGGGTGTTGTGCTTTTGTCCAAAGCCTGCTTGTACTATTAAATGCAAAATTACTTTACTTTTTGTGTTCATTGTAAGGAACTCATTTTCCCTGAGATGTGAGAGTTTCTGAAGATCAGGATATGGAGCTACATTTTCTAGAATACTCATTCAATTAAACTGTAAATACCAAGCTCTGGGGTTTTTTTCAGTTTATGTAAGGGAAAGGGAAAAGCACCATATAATAATGAATAAGGTTGGAAGACATTAACTCATTCCTTTGATTTCTATTTTCAAATACTAGTTTGATCCTAATGGTTTTGATGTTAAGTGTGTGATATTTTAAATTAATTCAAAAGGTTTCCAAATTCTCATTAGAGATTTCTTTAGATTATTTTAAAAGATTCTTACAGATGATTTATGGATGATTTATACATGATTTGTTCATTTACCAGAGTAAACTAAAAAGTCATGAAAAAGATTACTATTAATGCTTACAGCAGCACAAGATCGGCAACACAGAAAATTTTAAACTACAGTTCAAGAAGGAGAAATTGCCAGTGTTTTCTAAGCTTGGAGAAAATGTTAATTGAAAGGAAAATTAAGATTTAACTTTATTCCAATAAGCTAGCTAATAGTAGATTCTTTTTCCTATCATTCTTAGTCAACAAAACCTGATCAGGGATTGATCTTCAGTAAAAACACTTGACTTTGTTCCTTGTCAAAGAATGGATTAAATAATTATAATGTGAGATATAATCACAAGGTCAGAAAAAAACATGCAACTGAGCAACTCTTAATTGAAAAGCTAAGAAGAACTCAGCTCAATACCAGAGATGTATTTAAAAATTTTATTCCTCCATGTATGGTATAAGACACTGAGGCATGTTTCTCTTCTGATTACCATTAAAATCTGTCAGCATAATACAGAATCTTTTGCTGAAGTTCATCTGACATAACTGTAGTTTATGAAGTAATCCTGTCCTTAACTTTTTTATAAACTTTGCCTTTATTTTATTCAGGCTTTACTAAAAGATAAGCAAATAAAATTTTGGATAATCTTTATGACTAGTCTAGGCATGTATGTAAAACAACTTTGAATTTAGCTATGTTTCAGTATCAAATAATTGAAGTAGTTCCACACTGAACAAAAATATATCAAGATCAAGTTAATAATATTTAATATTCTTGTCTTATGAATACAAAAAATTTGAGACCTTTTAGGATGTTTTAATCACTCTTTTAAACTTGTTTATTTTACTACAGAGTCTGAAAGCTCATAAGTCTCTTACAAGACTAAAACAAACATACGAAGTTGAGAACTACATATCAGTAGCTCAGGGTATCATTTCTTAATTGCTGTAGTATACTAAGGATAGCTCTGGCTGACATATCATTGCAAAGCCCTATATCAGTTTTTTCAGTAAGTTCCTCCTGTGAATTTTGCTATAGGTGTCTATGCAAATTTGCCTGTTGAACCAATAAAAGCCTGACGACAATTTGTCTTCCTTAGTTTTGGCTGAAAACTGTGCTCAGAATTCTGAAAAATTGTTACAACCATTTTTTTCTGCTGTTATGGTTGATTCTTGGACTATTTTGCAAGAACTGCTCTAATTTATCAAAATGTGTTTTATTGCTGTTGCATTCAAAAGAGTTATTTTATATGTCAGAGAGAAAGAAAGACTGGATTGGAAATTTTTTTTTATAGTTAATATAATTAATTTGTTTTCACTGAGAAATTAAAGCACTTGAAAAGAAAATATTTCAGGAGAAACACTCCTGCTTTTTCAGCTTTTTACTGGCCTGTAGTTTGGGGATGGTTGGCTGGTAACTGAGCATGTCCTGTTCTTAAATGCAGTTTGTTTTCTATCCTTTACATGGCAACTACAATTCATGCTACTATGAGATACAAGGCTTTCAGACCTAATATAGCATACACTGCATGACACATTTCCTGATAACTCAAAACAAACATAAAATGGTGCTTTCTCCTTTTCCATGGTAAATTTATCCCTCGACCTCCTTGCTTCTTGTTTTTCTTTCTCAATTGTTTTTGGTTTGGGTTTTTTTTGGGTAGCATTGGCTAGAAGAATACAGTTTCTTGCCAATGCTGGGCTATTTTGTATGTTGGGAGAGGAAAGATCAACAAACAGACCTCCTGTAGTGATTTACAACAGAACTGAGAGAAAGCAACGAGTCAAATACATATTCTTCTTGCATCGGTTTGTAAAGGTCTGGGGGTGGTGGTGAAGTCTGCCTTTAGAATATAATAACAGATTTTTAAGAAACAACAATTTCAGAATATGGAGTAGTGAAGCTGATAAATAAATTAAACTACAATAACTGTTCTTATATAGAATATATTTTATTAGTGAATTTTTACTGCTAGAAATATGTCAGTATGTTATAGGATTCACGGCTTCTCTCGGAGCAGGTACTTTATAGAAACTAGACTGCAAGATGAGAATGTAAAACAGTTCCTTCTTATAATCTTTTCCAGCATCTAAAGCAAAAGGGGACGTATCTTTCCATCTAGGGATTGACTTTTTTTATCATCTTTCCACATTTTTCTAAAAATGAAGTGGAATAGCTGATCTTTTCCTAGACTTTCATTATGGGACACCACCAAGCTGGCCAATACAAAACATTTTCATAGTGCACCCTGAGAAAGAGGCATTTGATTTCTGAGATTAAATTTTCTGCCTGTGAAATCATATTCCAGTTAGACACCCATTTTCAAAGTAAATTGTTTTCCAAACATGAGTTAAAATTACTTCCAGGTTTTACATCTGCCTCTGACCTGCTTCTGCCAAATACAAGGCTTCAGCACTGCATTTTCATGTTTTGATCAAAGTTATTCTCTTGTTATGTTAAGGACCCATTCAAACAGAAATACAGTTTTCATTGTGCAGCTGAAGCAGCAAAGGTTCAAGACACAGAAGAGTTACTAGGAGATTTGAGAAACCATAATCACAATAGCCCTAGAGCCTTTCTAGAGTCTGCCTCTGCCAATGCTAGCAGATTCCAAATGAAAAACCTCAGAGCCACTGTTTTCCAAATGCCAACTCTTCAGCCCTGCCTCCCCACCCTGGTTGATCTGACCCAGAAACTGACGTGCTTATTTTTCAATTATCTCAGCACTTGGGCATTACCAGTGTGCATCAGCTTTGTGAAAGTGTCATTGGTGATTTGGTCTATTTTAAGCCAAAGTAAGAGCAGCATTTAAAAACACTGGTGTTCTAATACAAGCAGAAGCATAACATTTAAACCCAAGGAAACTGATAGTGGCAATACCACTACCTTTAGCAGTATAGCTCTACCTATCTGCTTTAAGTGTAGCTGAAACTCAAAGTTCAGCGGTGCAATGTGGAGAACTGAGGGCTGTTCTTCCATTAAGAATAACACAGTTCATCACCACCATATTTTTACTAAAAATCACCTTGCTAATATCTTTATTTTCTTTGTACTGAACACAGACAGAAACTGTCCAGATGCCAGTAACCAGGTGGGAATTATAAACACAGTAAAGGATTGTACTGTAGACCCCAAGGGAGGAGGGGACTGGCTAAAAAGCATCACAAGTACCACTGTCACATCTCAGATTATAACTCCCATTGAATTTCTCTGTCTTCATGCCCTGAGAATGCCTTCTGCCTTCATTGACACTTAAGTAATGTACACAGTAGATTTATGGAATAAGATATTAACCATTTATAAACTAACAATTCAGTGTACAGCCAATAGTCTCTTTGTTTGCCAAATGCATGTCCCGCTCTAATAAGGTGTATAATTGGGGTTAGCGGTAGAATTACACTAGTATATCTGTTCTCCTATCAGCTATTTTTGAGATAAACATAAATAGCTCCTCTGTGGTGGTACTAATACCACAAAATTTCCCACAAATTAGCTACTTTGTGTGAAACTGGGATAATCACTTGTCAGTAGCCTATTTCATAATTATTGTTACAAAATGTAATTATTAGAGCTGTTAAAAGAGTGCAGGTGTTCATTGTATTTACTGAGCGATTAAGGGTCTGTAGTCAGAACTGGGACCTCACTGAGATGTTATTCAAACAATTTGTTTACATTTCTGTTCAAAGTAAGACATGAAAAAAATATAACAAAGGATTACAGGCAAGAAAGGATAAGGGTTTTATTATATTTTTTTGTCTGACCTGCTCCCTCCTGTTATATTATACTTTTTGTGGATTTTAATGCATTTTGTGATTTAAGGAAAAACATAGAGAATAAAAGTCCTTCTGAGCTAAATGACTAGAAACTCAATGTCTATTATGCCTCTAATTTCACAACCAGACTTTATGGCTCAGCGGATCCCTTCCATTTCCACACTTGTTCTGTATTTACAAAGGTAGTTCATAATTTTCCACAATCCATGGTAAATTCCTAGCCCTATGAAATTCAATTTTAAAGTCGACTTCAAGTCATATAACAAGGTTAGGGTATTAACAAATGGAAGCTGAAAAATTCCAATAAGTATCTTAGGCTTTACATCAAATGTGTTCATCATTATGAATTAAACTAGTGAAATTGGACAGTACTAAAGGACAAATAACATCTGTCATAACATCTGTTTACCCTGCCATAAAGACTGCAGGACTGAAGCCCAAGAGGTATAGATTTCAGTGCAAAGCTAAATATATTGTCACTTATGTCTGCAGAAGGCTTATAATAGAGATATGATGTGTCTGTATTTCTAAATTGTCATTTCAAAGCTATCAAAGCCTTAAATGTGTTTTAAGTAATCAAGAGGAAAGCTGTATAAAGTGAAATTATTTTTCCTGATCTACATCACCTATCAAAAATTCCACTGTAACAGATTTAAGACATGTACATTAAATTTCATTGCTAAATATAAAGCAAAAACATGATTAAAGAAATAGAAGTATGTGTAAATACAGCAAAGCACATCAATCAACTAGTTGTTTAATAATAAAAAATTTTTTATAATGTTTCTGTAAGAAAAATTGTGACAGGGCCATGAACACATTTGCAGGCTCTAACTGCCATGAAAAGCCTGAAACCTCCTTTCTCTGTATCCCTCCTCTGTAAACTATTCCCCTCACTGAGTGCTTGAGTGCTTTTATTTAAGGTCAACTCAATTTCCCTTGCAGAGACACCAACCCTTGCTGCTCCCTGAAAGGTTTGTTTTCCATTTCTTCCTCCAAATATCTGTTATTAGTGCCTCAAAAATGTTTCTCCACTTTTTAATTAAAAAAAAGAGTAAACTCTGTAAGTTTCTTGAGTATGTGTCACAGTCTCCTTAAACTGAACAAAATCTTACTCGGTGTAAGAAATAGCTTAATAAAGACCATGACAAAGGTTTGGAATAGATTATTCTTCTCTATTTCTTTGAAGAAAAAAAAAAAGAGCTGAATTTAGGAGAGGATCAGGTTTACTTCAATAGTGTTTGCCTAAGTAGATTACAATAAGAACACTGAGAACTCCTAATTTCATAGCAAATTTCAGGTGTCTTCTAAAAAGCATTTATGAATCTTCTGCTAAACTCACCAATTCTTGGAGTCTGAATTTCTATACCTATTAATTTCTGCATTACAGTAAAGGCAGATAAAGTTACTAATTTTAAGCAATTTTTTTACAATTAGAATCATGTATACGAGACTTGGTAACACAATGCTGGCAAATCTGTGTTTGCAGTTGAAACCTATTAAATTTATTGATATTTATGTAGTACAAATACACCTAAACATTGCAGATCACCTCATCTGTTAAAACTCAGTTGCAAAAAATGTTTGGCTTGAAGGTCTTTCTAGTTTGTTGTCAGTGACTTGTTATGTTTCATTAGAATAAAAACCATACACATCAGTTTTGAAAAAAGCTACTCAATAGTAAATGGTCAAAATCAATCCTGGTTGATACATTTGGAAGACCCTTTGCTTTGCTTTGGAGTTCATCATTCTGATGTATATGGAGAATCTGTTAGAATCTTAGTCTTAGGCTGTAAGAATGAGTATGGATGTCAGACATACCACAAAGCTCCAATTCCGCATTAGAATGCATGTAAGACTGAGAATCATGAGTTAGAATTCTGGATTTGCCATTTGCTATTGCCTGGTATTGGCTAAGTCATTTTTCTGTCTGTAGTTTGTTTAAAATGTACACAATGACATTCGTATCCACCTTTATTTTGCATTAATGTTTTACAAAACTTTGATTCAGAATGTAACATGCAACTGCAAGTGTATATATATGAATACAACAAGAGTCAGGGAGGTAAACTTATAGTTCTAGTACAGATAGTAAAGCTACTGTTGTCAGAATGAATTTGTGAGTTATCCCCAAAAAAAGTAGACAATGCAATATGAAAACACTGGATACAGAATTAAGAAGACATTGTATAACTTTTACAGTAATAGAATCTACCAACAAAGAGATAACTGAGGGTTCATATTTGAGGACTTATCTCAGTGTCCTTCTGAAAGGAAAATTTCATAAAAGCAAATGTTTTACTGTCACCCAAAGTATTTTTATCCCATTTCCATGTTCCCGACGCTCCTCCCAGAAGTGATTTTTCCTGGTGGAAATTCCTCTTACAGAATAGAATCACCACCAATTAACATAAAATAATTGAGGTTGGAAGAGACCTCCAGAAATCATGTAGTCAGCTCTGCTGCTCAGTAGAGGTCCACTCAAACATGTTACTCATCACTTGTTATGCATGTCATCACATTTTGACTAATTCATGTTTGACTTCGAGATCCGTCTGACCATCAGGAACAAATCTTGAGAGTTCTTCTCTTCATTTAATGCAAGAACTGGGGCTTGGTCTGTATCCAGGTTACATTTTGTAAACTCCACTTTCAAAAACATTGAGCAATTATTCCTGTTAATTATTAGGCTCATTTAAATAAGAGATAATTGAGAAGAATGAGTACTGTACAGATACTGAAATGCTTTACATAGTTTGTCAGATGGTCTTTAAAAGCATAGGTAGTTTTTACCATGCCAAAAACATTGTTTTGAAAAAGAAAAAAAAGGTTACAAGAAAAGTACATCAGTGTGACAGGATGAAATGGTATTTTCTCTATTCTTCAGTCAAACAAGTCAAATAATTTTAAGATTTGTCTTAAAAGTAAAGCTTAATTGTCAGCAAAGATAGCCTAACATTTTAAATGCAGAACATATTTGTTTATATTGTTACTAGTTAACATATGATAGTGGTTAATACAAGTTTAATACTAACTTATTAGTGTGATTAATAGTCTAGTATGAGCTTATTCAAGGCAATTACATAATTAAACATATTTTAGGCAGAAAACGTGGAGATGCCAGTAAAGGAAGGAGCAAAGGTCAGAATTTATAGGTGTTCTGAACTTGCACTTTGGATTATATATCCCCTGTTTCTAAATAACAGCTGTATATGTAGGTCAGACTGAAAACAAGGCAAACTCATAACTAATTACTAATTAACTACTTTCTGTCTTTCTAAGATATCAAAAAAATTAAGCTGATACCTGACTGAGAGATGGAGCAACTTCTAGTAAAGCTACAGTGAATGATGAGGAACATAAGACTTTCTAAATAGTCAGACGTGCCCATATGCATGGACAGATATACTTAATTCTTTCTCTTTATTGTCCCTCATTTCTTCTCATGCAGGAAAAACAGGTACTTTGCTATGCCACTTAGACAGTTAACATGATGTTTACTGAGGAGCTAAAGCTTCAAACCACAGGCAGTCAATTAAATTTCTGTTGTCTATCAGCACATACCTGTTACTTTACCATGCATCCTAGGGTATCACGTCAATTAGCCTTATTTGCAGCTAGCTCCCTGTGCAACTGTAGAATACCATGCAGCCAGAGGTGAGCTTAGGGGTAAAAGAATATTTTTAAACATGACCATTATAACTTCTTTGAACTGCGATTTGCACTCATTTGGGAAATTATTCGTACTGTAATAAAAGGGCTTTGGAACTGACGTGGACATTTCAAGACATGGTCCTCTGCTCAGCTATGTGAGAATTACAGGTTTTTAGCCAGGGTTAGTGTAGTTAGCTTTTCTACTTGTTAGTTTTCTAGAAGGAGGAAGGAATGTGCACAGTCACACTATTCTTTCTGTACTTTATTATCAAACATTTTCTTTGTTATTCTCCATTTCATACCTTTTAGTTAGTTTTTTTCTTGTGTTTCTTTCTGTTCTCTATATACTATGTGTTTCTGTTCCCTATACTGTTTCTTTCTGTTCTCACCTGTTCTGTTTCTCTAGTCATTGGCATTACTATCTATGTCAAATGACACTACTATCTTATATTTGAACTCTCAAATTTTACAAAATTACCGCTGCTGTTTTCCATAAGGGCTTCTGTCTCTTGAGTTGTTAAAAGAAAAAATCTTAATTCTACAGCAGACAGTAAAGGTACAAAATTCTGCACATAACCATAAGCTACGATTTAACTATAAAATAGATTCAAAATTCACTGAGGTCAATGTTACATTTGTGGTGATACCAGCAATGCTGATTTCAGTTATGTGCTTTGTACGAGCTTTATGATAACTTGTCTTTTCACCAACTTGCCATCTAGAGAGCATGTTTTATAATTCAGTGAGGTGATCACATTACCAGTAATAAATATATGACTAGGAAGTGTTAGTGTATCAGATAGTAAAATTATTGTACCTTTTGCATAATCTAATCTATTTCTTGTGCAACATCATAAAAGGTGCTAAAATAATTTCATTCTAGTGTAATGTGTGATGACAACAGTATCTAGAGTTTTGGGGCTTTTTTTTTTCTTCCCACTGACTTTATTGAGCTCTTGGCAGGTTCAGAATTTTTAAGTATTATTTAGAGAATACTCAAAATCTGTTCAGTCAGCATTGGAACGAACAAAATGATTTTCACTATTTGAAGAATACAACAAGTAAGCCATGAAACCTTTTAAGATCTTACAGACCTTTGGAATTTGGTCCACAACAGATAACTGCCTTATTGCAATGTTCATTGGTGTGACTGACTGACTGACTGACTGACCTTAGGGTTCCTATTTCAGATATGCTCTGTTGATTGTATTTACACAGAACAATTCCTGCAAGTGTTATGTATCTTGTAGTCTGTTTTGCTGCAACTAAGCAACAGCTTCTTGGCATAGATGCATCACGTCTATAGTTTTTGCACACACATTCCCAAATTACTTGCATCGCAGAAAATTGCTACTAAATCATGGTGGAACTCCAGGTACAGCAGTGCAGAACCAGAACTTTAACACCTACTCATCTGGATCACTTTTAGTTTGTTTTTGTTTGTATTTCAAGTGTGTTATGCCTTGCAGGGTATGATCTATGGACATTTATGTGTTGTCATCTTCCATTTCTCACCTACAGACCCTGTTGCTAAAAGACAGGTACTCTTACTGCTCTTCCAGTATACCGCACAGAAGCACATAGTGTTTATTTTATTCAGTTATTTTGAACATTATTATTTTTCAGATGGTCTGCACTCTGCTTTGCAGAGTAACACAATTGCATTTCCCCTCTATGATTCAGAGGTGTAAGCCAATATGTCAGAGCAACTTTCTGCCAGTGTTCACAGGCATCTGTCAGTGCCTCTCTCCAGCTGCCTGTACGCTGTGCATCTGATGCTCTGTGTACATCTTAGAGAGGTGGATAGATGCTGAAGTTGCATAATGGAGGGTATGGAATGACTTGGAGATACAGGTGCAGAGGGATCTTTTAACTTTCAGCTTATTCCCTCATTCTCAGTTAGACCTGAGACACCTTTTCCACTCCTTTCTCAAAAGTCATTCAGGGTATGCACATATGCATTTAATAATTTCTAAATGTTTTCTTGTCAAGTTCAGAGCTTGTAATAGACATTTTTAAAAAATTAAAACATTTACCACAGGGAGAACTAACTGCACTTTCTATGTTCATATTCATGGATGTGCCTTCTTTTTCCACCTTTGAAATATCCCTCTCGTGTTTTTCCCATTCCAGAAGATTTCATATCCTTGAAAAGATAATTGTGCAGGTAAGACAGAGAGACTGATCATTTGGTAAGTTTTTCAAACTTAGCCTTCCTCTTTTGCTATTGAAAGTAGTGAAATAAAAGATGTTGGTGACTCAGAAATCATGTAAATGTAAGATTTCAGCCAAAACAGAAACTAATTGATCTCAAACCTCCTCCTCTTCTTAGGAGTGTTGGCACCTAGGCCACAGAAAAGGTAGACAAGTTACTTCTCCTGTAAATATGACACTCTGAAGTAAAAATTTTTGTCCTCGTTGGGTTCTTTGTTTTCCAGCTTGCAAATATCAAGTGAGCCGTCATTCACATGCAGATAGTAACTTCTATCTTCATAGCATTGGAACTGTACTGAATCTCCTTGGCAATGCATGATGAAAAAGTTATTATCTTCATTCAGCTATGAAAATACACAAGGTAAAGAACACATGTTATATTTTTAAAGCCTTTCTACAGGGTTTTGTGTGACAAAAGTTCATATATGTTGCTGGCTTGTTGTATTTTGAATGCTTTTGTCCACAGACAGATTTACCAATGTTTAAATAAATCTTTTACAACACCTAATCATTTAGGGACAGATTCTGTGATAACTATGAATAAAATAATACCCAAGTCCCTCAAAGCACTGAGTAATAACAGACTTATAGCTTCACTTTTCTTGCTTTACAGAAGGATCAGTACAGTTTTGCCAGTGTCATCAGGATCATTTCTTATCTTAGACCCGCCCTGTCAACTGCCTCTAAAAAAAACAAAAAAAAAAATCAATCTACAGTTTTTCTTGCCTCTTTTGAAGTAAAATTAGAATGTTTCAGTAGAAATTACTCTTAAAGAACTGTTCAATTACCTATCATTTTTCCATACATCTCATTTCCAATGTGCTTTTTTTAAGACGCATCTCTGGGGGAATAGCTGTGGTCCAAAAAGCCCCTCTGTGTGTGTGGATGTATTGAGCCTCTTTAGGCACCTTAGGGTAAGGACTGAGAAATAGTCCTTACCAGAAAACATCATGTCAGAGAGAGGAAGAGTATGTGCTGACAGATTGCCTCGGAAACCGAAAGACCTGGAGACTACTAGCCCTGTTAAAGCTGCAAAACCTGGTAAGCTTGGGGTACCAAGGACCTGCGGAACCTGCGCATGTCACCCAGCACGCACTGGCACCTACCATGGGCCATGTAACCCACACCACATCCAAGAGGGCAGCAGCTGCTATAGGTGGACAAGGACCACAGGGCACTACATGTGATCACAGCTGCTGAAACAAGCAACCCCATGTGTGGCTGTGCACAACTGCTTCAAACCCCCTGGAGAGTGTGGGCACGAGCCCCTGTTCCTGACTGTGTACACTGAGTGAAGGAGTAACTGAGAAGACTGTGTGAATAGTTATCTGCTGCTAATTGTAAGATCCTGCTGGCAATAGTAAGACCTTAATTAACAGAAAATTGAGATTTGTATTTCCGACAGCTCAGCCTCCTGTTAGGGAACAGGGAATACATAATATATTTTGGAAAAGACTGCATGCATCATAATGTAATTGTTTCAACTTTCCCTTTGAGTGACCTCTTTGAACACTTTCATCCTACCCAAAAGACAGTTCTGTAACACTGACAGGTGTGGTGCATTATCATTGCTTAAGGGGACCTCCAAAAGGAAACTGAATGTTTGGGGAAAAGCAGGAGAATATTAAAGCATCACAGCTACACTTGAGATTACAGCATCGGCAGTAACAAACTTTCCATGGAAGGTGCAATGTGTCCTTTCAGCCCGTATGACAAAAGGGGATGGAAAGAAAATGTCCTGCAGTTATGGTCGAGTACCTGAAAGAAACTTGAGGACACACCTTCTATACCAGCAAAGCTATAATGGGAAGCAGCTAAAACATTCTGTCCTGATTGAGTCTGCATAACAACAGTGTATCTGCAACTTCAACCCAAAAAGTCTGTTTTAAATAATACTGTTAAGAAAGTTGAAGGAAATTTGTCTTTAGGAAAGAAGTACCTTCTAGGGACTCAGAATGGATATAAGGAAACATATATGGAATAAGACAGTTCGGTGAAAGAAAATCTGCAGAAGCAAGGATTTCTGCACAATGCAGAAATTCATTCTAGCGTGAGGGAGACTCCAGTGGTATCTGCTGAATGTGAACCCAAAACTACATGCTTGCCAAAGGAGACTGAGATATAGAAAATAAAAAATGCCTACCATAACAGCATGAAATGATGGAAAATTAGATGGAGAACCATCACAGGAAAATTATTTGGTGAATGACAGTATGTGACTAGGAGAAGAAAGAGCAACTGGGAATAGAAGCATAATGAACACTGCTAGGACTGGGAGTTGCAGCAAATCATTGGAAACAAATTGTTTTGCAAGAAATCATGACACAGGTAATTTTCTTATGGCCTGTAAAGAAGGATGGTGGAGAATGTAGTCAGCTACTGCTAGATAAAGTTCTTCCTGACGACGTCTTCTACAGCAGCAGGGATGCCTGAGAGGTTATTTGGAAATTCCAAGAAGAGAACTGCTGCTTTTCAGCTGCAATCTGACCATTTGTTTTCCATTGCATTAAATGAAGAACCAATTTGCAGGTTAGGTTTCACGTTTAGTGTTAAAAAATACACCTTTTCTTGTGTTCCACAGGTGATTCACAATGCACTTGCAATAGCACACGTATGCTTATGTTAGAAAAAACGCTACAAATATTGTCTCCACAAGTTAAAAAAAAATAGGTCAGTGATGGGAGCTACAGAAAGAGATGTGAGGGAGCACTATCCAAGGTTTAAATAAAAAGACTCAAAATGATATAAAGTCAGATTGAATAAGGCACAGTGTGCAGGCTAAGTTCCACTGCTACACTCTAAATTAGGAAGCAGCCAGAAGATAAAAAGGAATAGACATGAAGGCCAGATGAAACAGAACATCTTGCGTAGTTATGACTCATTATGCAAAGGAGTACAGGGCACACTGCAATCAATCTACATTTTGCCTCGTAAGAAACAAGGAAATGAGCACATGATCAAATAGGCATGAGCTGTACAATGATAATAAGCATACCAGTAAAACTGACCTGCCACCACAATTGCATCCGAGAAGCTATGGACCTTGGAAGGTATTACAAATTAATTATGTGATTTGTGGCTGAAACAGGGTTGATGACACACCAATGCTTTGGCTGTTGCTGAGTGGTGCATTCACAATATTATGAGCTTCTCTTTCTTCTGACTCAGCCTCAGGGAGTAGGCTGGGGTGGGCAAGAGGCTGGGAGGGGACACAGATGGAACAGCTCTCTCAGAGTGGCCAAAGAGATACTCCATGCTATATGATGTCATGGTCAGGCATAAAGACTGATGTAGAAGAAGGAGGATGTGAGGCTGAGTGCATGGGAGTTTGCTTCCAAGGAGGCTATTGCTCAGAGAGTGACAGGGCATTGATCTGTTTGTGGGAGGAGATGAGTATTTGAGGGTTTTCTGACATTCATGTGTTGTTCTTTTGAGTCTTTTGCTTGACTCAAAAATTTTCTTACTTTTGCTTTTCTATTTTCTCCCCCGCCCACAGGCAGGGAGTGGGTTTGGGTGAGTAGCTGGGCTGAGGGCTTGGATGCTGGCTGGGCCCAACACACTTCAGTGCTGCTTCTTCTCACAGCTGGTCCTGTGTGACAAGCCCTGGGTCAGCTGGTTCAGGTGTACAGGACACCCCTACACTGAAAGTAAACTGTGGCCTGCACTCTGCTGCTAAAGGGGTCAAGAATAATATTTCAGAAATATCAGTTGTAGCATTCACTCTGCTGCATTTGATTGCCATTCATACTGGGGCAGTAGGATAAGTGATACAGCAGCCCAGCCCTCAGTGGTGGCATGACTTAGTTCAGCAAAGAATAGTCCTCTTTCACCCTCTGTCAGACTTTCACACTGGCCATATGTGACTTCTGAAGGGTGAGTTAAGCTTGCTAATCACTCCTTGGCTCTCCAATAGATTAATCAACAGCTGCAGCCAAAAAAACCCCTGAAGCTGCACACTGGATGCCAAAAATGACTGTGGGTGGACCCCAGCTGGCTGACAAACACAAAAACATTGTCACTACTTAAAAGGCCAAAAGTTCTGAACCAAGGTACTTTGGTGGACCTCACATGACAGGTTTTACCTGTTTAGAGTTTATTTTGGCCTATTTAACTGGAGGAAAGAGTAAGTGTCACAATAAGATCTTTTCTGAGTTCATAGCTAGCCTCCAGTGTAAGCTCTCTGTCTTACCTAGCTTCATCTAACTACTCAGTAAAATATAGAGGACACCAGAATAAAAACTGTTACAGCTGTTAATGGGACTTTTACAGCTGCAGTCCTTCATGTCTCAGTTCACCCAGGCTGAGGAATTACAGTCAAAACTTTGGTAAAATGCTGTCCAGATACAGTCACCTATTAAAACTGAATTATCCAGCAAAGAACAACTTGAAGAGGAGTACTCAGCTCCAGTGATAGAATTGTTGAATTCTGTCTTTTACTCATCTTTTAAGCAAATACGTTAATTCAAGAACATTTGAAACTGAGGGAAAACTGAGTGCTGCTAGTGCTTAGGAAAAGCTGAGAGGGATAAGTATACATATGTAAAAGTCTGAGGGTGGTAATATGTCAAGAATAATAAAATATTATAGCTGAACCAGAACATAAACTATGCTGAAGGGAGATACTACAGATATGTACTGAAAAAGACATGTTTTTTCTGATAGCCAATTCACTAATTCCTGTGTTTCTGCAAGAGTAAAAAGAAGAAATAGTAAAAATGTATTCATAAATAATGAAAATGGTAAATTTTTGTCTAGTGGAAGAATTCGATATGAGGGGCTGGGGCACATTGCATCACTGTCAACATACTGTGGGGATACAACTGGGAAAACCTTTTTGGTGGTGGAGTTAAAAGGAAATACTGTGCTGTGTCTCTTAATTCATCATGTTGTATGGCTAACTGCATTTGCTTATTATTAATTATGATAAGCATGTTCTACTACAGAGTTAAAATAATCACGGTTATAAGTAAATGCAAGCCTGCACCTGAGTGAACCACTGGGGTTTCATCTGTGTTACCTTCCTGGCTTAATCCCCTGTCAGTATCAGATGTTATTACAAACTATTAGGTGCTGTGACAAGTTTTTATTATTTTATTGCCATAAGAACCTAATTAATAAAATATGTTGTGATTAATACTGATAGCAAACCATGTCTCCACAAGCCTTGGTTACAGAAATAGATGTTGACAACACTATAGGCAACTCTATCTGCTGGTATAACAGCAGGCTCCACAAATTCTCACATTCTCATATTTCTGATAATTCTACTGGCAGTCCTTAAATAAAAAAAGGGAAATGCTTGTCTTTAAGATTACTGTTCAAAGCTACTGGACTAAAAGTCACATTGAGGCCCCATATAGGTTTGTCATTGCCCATGAGAAGTATTTTTCCACCTCAGGGCACTACTCCCACTTTTCCATCCTAAGGACAAAGGAGGCTCTATTCATCACACTAGAAAGTTTTTACTCATCAGTGCACTCATTTTAAGTGGTTTATTACGAATCTCATGAGTCAGACTTGATTAAGATTTTGCCTCTTGGATGTTATTCAAGTGCAGACGACTGATTTCTTCTCGCAAAAATGACTAACATTTCTTCTTCTGTTTGAGGGTATTAACAACAAACCATGATGGACAGATCACTATCTGTCTTGTTAGGCAACAAGTAGGTTCTCAGAACAAATTTTTCATTTTAATTCTTTTTAGAAACCTGAACTGATGAATTGGTGTCTATAGGGAACTGTTACAGCTCTTCTTCCCAGATGTTTCCCCAGACTTGCAGGCATCAAGACACTAATTCTTTCCCTATGAACAGGTCCACAGAAAAAGGCATGTATTTTTATTTGAAAAAAAAAGTATGAAATATATTTTAGAAGGATAAAATATGGCCGTGAAAGTTTACATCATACAAGGAGGGGACTACTAGTTGCCTTACAAATTTCCTAAGCTTTGTTGCTTTCTCCTTCTGTATAGAGTCAAGGAATATTAGTAGCAGGTAAGTAACTCAGCAGAACTTAAACAAAGGACCCACTTAGATTTTCCAGGCCCAGTATGCAGGAGATTATTATTTAATTAGTATAGCTCATACCTTTGGAAGATCATTTCAGAAAGACTTCATTTTACCAGAATCAGTAAATCAATCCTTTCTGGTTTAGGAGAAAGGTTAGCAATGTTAGAAATATTAGGCTGGGAATTTTAGGTTTTCAGGGTTTCATATTCACTTCATTCACATGAAGTTCTGAAACTATCTAATCACCTGCTGTAACTGGAAAGATTGTCTTTTCAGTTTCCCTGAATAATAAACCCACAAGGCTACAACCCTATTAAAAATTATTATTATGCACATTTCCTTAGTTTTGCATTTCCTTTAGATTACAATATTTATTTAAGAAATCTTTTGGAGGAATTAAAGTAACTTTCTACATGTGCTCACAATGTTTCCTCATTTCTATCTAGAGAAGAGACAACAAAATCAAGCTTTCATCACAAAAACATGTTAAGGAAACAGCTGGCTACGTATATGTCTATCCACAAGGCATTACTCCAGATCTCTAGTCATCTGATACAGGTTCAACCTGAACATATGACAGGAAGTGCTTACTTTTGATTTCTTCTTTAGAATAAATCATATATGCATCCTTTACAGCTTTATTACTTCCCAGAAGTTTATGACTGATGGTATCACTATTTCTCACAAATGTTCCAACCTGTGTAATCTGATTCTTCTAGACCTGCTAAAGACTCATCCAGATTTTCTAGCTCTTGTATAAGAATTTGTACTGCATGAAAACTACTTTGTATCTCCCTGCATTTTATGTAAGTATAATACAGCAAATATAACCATCTTTCATGTATTAATTGAAAGTCAAATATTTTGTCTGTAGATTGAAAGATATACTCATACATACAAGTCAGGTAAAAAAATATGGAAATTTTTTTCCTGAAGAAAATAATAAAGATCAGCTGAAAGTAAAAGAAAGTAAAAAATTTTTCATCTAATCAGTAATAGCAGGATGCATTTAGATACCCTTTTTATACACCTATGTTTGCATACACAGTCTCTCACACACATTTTTTTTTTGTTGTTTTTTTATCAGGATTGTATACCTGTTTGAAGTCAGGATCTTCATGGTTGCATGTTTTCATGTTGCATCTTTCCACTGAAGGATAATCTGGCTCTGAACAGGATGCTTTTAAGACCTGTGTTTACAACCACCCAGATTTGTTAATTTTATAATTTAGTTTGGTAATTTTTTCTCCATATTTTGATTTTTTAGCTCATCAAATATGGCATTAATTCTAAAGAAAACTATCTTTTATATAAAGTTCATTAATTATTATAGTCAAATTATCCAAAATGAGTAAGTTGATAAGTTTCTGAAACCCTTCCATGAATATATTCCTCTTTTAACATTTGCAACACAAAATTAATTGGGTTGAAAGCAAATACTGAAGATAGATCTTCAAACTGTTTAATGCTCAGAGATTCTATTTTGCAATGCATCACAGACTGAACCATGTTATATAAGGATACCAAAATCTTATCACAGATAAAAAACCTTATCGACTTCCATGTCAGAATTCCTATTGAAATGAAGAAAAATATTTCTATTCTTGTGTAAAAAGAAAGGTTCATGATCTTTCCAGGGTTTTTACATATTTGGGAGACACCATCCTCCCTCATTTCCAGATAAGAACTGCTTTCAATGATGTCAAAAAACATAATCTTTTATGACCTTGAACTTTAAAATAGGGCATTGATAAGTTAAATCCATTAGGGGTCAGAACTCAATTCTTTTCCTGATTTGGTGGAACACGCCTCAAACAATTAATTTATGAAAAGGTAACCTCCTAACCAGAAAAAAAAATCCTTTTAAAATAATTCCTCTTACAAAGACAGAAAGGAAAATCCCAGTGGGATAATAGTCTATAAATACGATTTATGTACCTTACAGCATACCCCAAATAATTTCAGGAAATAGATTTTATAGAAAGTCATCTACGAGTTAAAAAAAAAATGAAAAACATCCAAGACTTTTAAAGGAAGCACTTGGTGATTTAAACCGTCATGCATGGCCAGCATTAGACGAAGGGTCATTCTTTATCTCAACACAACCTGTGTAAACAGAGCTTCTTGGACCTTTGCCCTGTTTTAGAGGGTAGATTGCAACATAGCATTCTTCCTCAGACAGACTTTAGTAATGGTTATAACCCCTCATTAGGGAAGACTATTCTTGCCTTCTCTTCCTACTGTAAACAAACCTTCACAAGACTGGAGAAAATGAGAATACTAAGACAACAGGTGATTTAAAACAGGATATTCTGTTTCAGCTCAGTATTTTCTTTTCAACGCATGCCTCATCTTGCAACGTGGGTTTATCAGGAGAAAATAATTCCCTTCTCAAACTCTTTCCAAGGCAAGATGCCTGATTTCTCCTCCACTCTTATTTCCTGCATGTTTTCTGGTTAAGAAGTCCCCTCTTCTTCCAGAAAGAGTGGACCCTAACAACCCCGACTGTCTCCTAACCCAAAGATTTTTACAATAACCTTCTTGGAGTATTTCCCCAGAAAGAATAAAGGGAGGTAGTTGGAAGCTGTGGAATGTGGAAGGTGGTAAGTAAAGTGAATTTGAAAAAGTCTGTGGGGGACATTGTCCTATAGTAAGAAAGAACACTCACTAGTTATAGAGGAAATAAACAACTTCTTACCTTCAGAGAGAGGTGCTTCTTACCCTTGCACAATAGGACAAATTCATTAAGCTTTGATCTCTGAGTGAGGCTCACCAAATTTTTAGAATCTGTTTTACATAGAGAGGAACATGATAATAATATGAGTATCACGTTGTAAAATGAAGCACAGAGGAATATACTTTATAAAGAGAAAACATTCAGGTTTATTTATATTGATAGGCATAGGCACAGAAATAAATATAATCACTCTTGATACCATTCTCCTGTGTAAAAATATTTAAATCCTATGACTTTACAAGGCTTTAAATTTGTTGTGTATACATTTTAGTTCTCTACATTTATAGTTAATGTATGGAATATCAGTTATACATTAATATATATAAAATGAACTACAAAGCCAGATATAGTAGTAGTTAACACTCATGTAATATACATGTTTATGGGATATACATGACTATATATATGTTGTTATGGAAAATGTAGGATTTTTTTCCCTTTCATTTTCTGCATGCTTTCTACATCAAAATCATTCTACTATTGTTATTGTGGGTGCATTTGACTAACTCTTCTTGAGATAATACTGGTTTTGCTCCTGCAGGAAGTAAGACTATATCAATAATATGTTTCTCAGCTTGATAAACTGACAATGTTTGTTACCTTCTGGTACTGCAAGGCCTCAGCAAAAAAGAAATAAATTAATTACCCTTTGCCAACATAAAGTGTTACCTATTATGACCTATTACCTATTGCAAACACATTACATCAGTGACTATCCAGTGATGCTGTAGCTATCTGACTGACTTGCAAATTTACTTCAAATATTACCACTTGTGCTTTTAAAACTATCTCAGGTGTACCACTCGGGATAAAAAATATAAAAGACAGTAGCAGTTGATCTGTATGTTCCTCACTGCAGCAACTGAACACATATTTTACAGCGGTTAGGAGATTATACATTAATAGTTGCAGTTAAAGAAGACTTTTTTTTCATGTTACTAAAGGTATTTTTTAGTCTCTGAAGCATATTCCAAATTAGCAGAACGTATTCATCCCACGTGACTCATTTTAGCTGCTCTAATCCTGGCCCTGATTTTTCCTGCCCCAACTTTCCCCAACTGTATTGCTTTTGTGTTAGTCTTCGGAAGGAATTTTGCCTGAGACAGGTATAGCATGAAGAGATCATAAAAATCCACGTTAAAAATTGAAATGAATTCTCCAGCCTAAACTGAGTATGTTTTAGTCTGCTTACATGTGTATTCAGATAAATATAGTAGACTGCAGGCCTACAATTCTGTCATTTTTGCTGCTTTTTGTGACATCAGTTTAGATTTTAATTGCAGTTACAGCTGCAATTTCCGCCATAATGTGTAAGAAACACATCAGCAGGCAAGAAAGATTTCTTATCCAAGTCAAGAGTGTTCTGACTTAGAGGGAAGAGTGACAACAAAACAGGTATGCTGGAGTCCATCCAGTTGACCAGGGACATAAGACAACATGAGTTACATCCCAACTATCTTTGGCTTTCCTCATCTATAGAGTTTATTGTGACTTGCTTTATACCTTGTTTAGCCTGAGTAAATCCAAAGGAGTCCAATTTTCTCTATCACCTCTGAAAGATGTGACAAGTGGTCTAATCAACAGCCAGCAAATGGCAAGGAAAGTAAGAAACCTTTTCATGATTTTATACATGTACTTCCACTTTCTAATGGCCTTTTAATTAATTACCTAGTCTTTCTGATTACTAAAACCTAACCAGAGTCTAAGGCAATTTTAAAATCCATGCAAAGAAAATGCCTTGAAATTAATGAAATCCAGTAACTTCTTGCTTGGAATGTTCATAAAATGCAAAGTGTTGGGAACTGGGAGGGTATAAGTATTTTATACTGTTCCCCAGATATCTTCATTTGGCCTTTGTTCAAGGTGCAGTACTGGACTGGATGGTCATTTGTTCTCATTGATTACAGCAGCCTTTGATAACTGGCATTGGAATGCATTTATCATCCACTGTAATTCCTGGAATTAATATATCTTTAATTTTCCCAATTGTTTCTTATGTATACAATACAAAAGTTCCAAAAGTTTGCCTCCTCTTCCTCATTTCCATTTCTTTTTGGTTTTCCTCTCCTGCTACAACAGGTTTTTGCTAGCTAAGACCCATATGTCAGCAATAGAGCACCCGCACTTTTATATAAAAAAATTGGATCTTCTAGCTTAAATACAACGTATTTTCTTACATACGTTTGTGTTCAGTCCAAGCCACTACTCCTAATTCGCTAAGGCAAATTTTGTGAATTTGAAGATTTCTTCTTATGGAACACATAAAGGCTGTTTCATTTTTAGAATTCTCCAGTAACCTGATTGAACTGAAAAATCTGGTGCAATGTGTTACTTCCAATGTCAAGTTTACGTATAAAACGTTACTAACTTCTTTTCCTACTCTCAAACATATCTTCAAAACTAGACCCTAACAAACAGAATGATAGCCTTTATTTCACGGGAAGTTTACCGGTAAATTCTGATTCATTCCTCGTAAACACGCTCAACCATGCAATGTCTAAAATAGAAAATATTTAACAAATATTAGAATTTATAGTGGAATTAGAGAGATACATTCTTGAAATTTAAAAACATTGCAAACAATTTAAAGAATTGTTTTAAAACATAATCTGAGAAAGAGCACATAACAGCAATAAGCATCAGACTTGTCTTGTGCATTTCTGAATTCATTAAACACTGGAAGGCTGTACAGTTAGACTTATTAACAGATACCCTGAAGTCTGAACTCTGAATCTAATAAGTGTAATGATTGATTAATTATCTTTTGTAAAAACGAATGCACCTGAGAAACTAGAGAGGGATAATCAGATGTAAGGCCTAAAATCCTATTAGAGGGGAGCTTGAAAGTTCTTTGGCAGCAGAAGTGAGTACCCTAATAAGAAATGTACAAGACTGGAAGGTAACAGCGACAGCAGATGGTTTAAGGCTTTTCTAACACCGGCCTGAATCACCCAAACAGTCAGCTGGGAAAGGGATCACTCACTTCAGATCAAAGTCACAAACCTCCAGGTTACAAATGGTTCCTAATATTATCTTGCCTTAACTGTGCCATCATGAATATATGTTTGCGGCACTTGTGTGTTTGTATACACAATAATATTATACAGCATTTCCTTTCTGTCTGTTTGTTTTTCTTCTAGAAATATCTTACACATTAGGATTGTCAGATGATGTATCTATTCACAAACTTCTTCCATTTTATACCTAAACAGGTTTTGGTTCTGTTCATAAATTAACAACACTGATTGTATGAGTTAACCTCAAAATTCTATTACATTATCAAGAAGAAACTTAAAAAGACATAAATCACACTAAATACTTTATCAGTGCAGCTGTCATTATTTACAATTTAATAGAATAAAAATAACAAATTAAGTTTACAAATATATTCAATGAGTGTTACATTTCTTTATCTGAAGCATATGTAATGAACTTCTCATTCTGTAAAAGCTGGGCGTTTGTAAGAAATAGTTTCAATAACTTGATAGCTAACTTACAGATTTCAACTTTTTCCTGTAGTTTGGTTAGAAATACGGTTTATTGGGTTTTTTCCCCCTACTTTCACATCTCTGGAAAGTGTATTGTTCTCAAATAATTGCAATTGATATTATTTGATTTTTCTCTACCAAAAGAACACCCTCTAACAGGCACTTTCAGGATGTTAGTTATGATAACATGTTTGGTGTGAAATAGAGAAGCCCCATTTGAGACAAAAGAGTTATTTGAGACAAAATAACCCCACAAATTCCAAAATATGCTCTGTTTTTCACCATTTTGTCCTTGTCTCTGAGGATTATCTTTTCTTTCTCTCTCTTTAGAGCTATATCTCTAGACTTTCCACTAAGTCAAGTGAGCATGAACAATAGAATCTTCTTATCATTTAAATGTATTACACACCTACTGTAAAACAGGATAAAAGTTTTCTTGTTATCACTATCAATATTCATAAAGATGCAATATAATGTTACGTCTACAAAGAACGTAGAATTATAGAATCATCTAGGTTGA
Organism: Oxyruncus cristatus; assembly: GCA_013399855.1. Classification (NCBI taxonomy): domain Eukaryota; kingdom Metazoa; phylum Chordata; class Aves; order Passeriformes; family Cotingidae; genus Oxyruncus; species Oxyruncus cristatus. The sequence continues at coordinate 636,097 of VXAY01004705.1, read as the reverse complement.
GAAAACCCCTCATGATCATCAAATGCAAACACTGATCTGACACTGCCAAGTCCACCATGTTCCTAATCACTGTATCTACACACCTAAATCCCTCCAGGGGTGGTGACTCAATTATTTCCTGATCAGCCTTTCCCAAAGCTTGGCAGCACTTTCACTGGAGAAAAATTTTCCTAAAATCTATGGCTAAACCTCACCTGGCACAGCTTGAGTCCATTTCCTCTCATCCTGTCTTTTGCTGTCTGGGAGAAGAGGCCAACTCCACACCTCACCACAACCTCCTCTCAAGTAGATGTAGAGAGCAATAAGGTCTTCCCTGAGACTCTTTTTCTCCAGGCTAAACATCCCCGGATCCCTCAGTCCCTCCTCACAGGACCTGTGCTCCAGACCCTTCACCAGATCCATTGCCCTTCTCTGGACACACTCCAGCACCTCAATGTCTTTCTTGCAGTGAGGTGCCCAGAGCTGGACACAGTACATATAATAGTACATTTAAAAATGTCCTGAGTATTACACATACAGCTGGTGAGTTTTGGTATATAAAGCACACTACCTTCATGGGATTGTGAATCCTTGATTGATATTTCATGATGACCATCTTCATCTATGTCAAAATGCACTGTTTTTGAATCTTCGGTTAGTATATAACACTTCACTGTTTGTCGCAGACTAAACACTAAGCAGAAATGAATTGCAATTAATTTTGCTAGCAACAGAGAAATGATAAAATTCAATAATAAAAAGATCAAGTGTATTTTTCTGGCAATCATTACTTGATAATCTCTGTATATTTGAACTGTGGGCAGAATAGCCATATGTATTAGAAGTCCTACGGTAGGCTTAAGCAGCTGGTTTGGGGGATTGATGGTGATGTGAAGAAAGAAAACAAATATTTCTTTGTTTAGAAGGCTATCTCAGTGAAGAAGAAAAGACGTATGCCGAACTTTCTGGAAAGTTAACATGTGTGAAAACTTGAGCTTGAAAAAATAGTTTCCAACCCAAGAGCCTGAGGGACAGTGCAAGAAGGAGGGATTGTGGACAACCTGCACCTAGCTGCCTTCAAAAAGACTAATGGGGACAGCATGAATTTAAAAATGAGAGAGTGGGCCCACATTACCAGTTGGCTGGTGAATGAGTAGACTTACAGTAGGGAATAGAGCCCAGTGGGAAGTCGGAGCCAGAGCAAGATTTCGCGCAGAACCCTTTAAATGGAGAGACATGAGAAAAACAAAGTTATAAGTCTTCATTCGGAAGAAGAGGTAAAGCAGAGAATGGTTCTCTGCAGCATACTGTTTGTAAACTAGTTTCCTTTATTTCATAGGTAAGTACTTGCCTGTTTCCCAATCTTGCACTTCGAAAATTGGATCTGTGTATAAACAAGAGTTTTAGGTTAAAGTGCATATGGCTACTTAAAATAGCAGCATTTATTTTGGGAACCAGACATCTTGTACTGAAAAAAATGCAGGTATTTTTGCCTAAAAGCTGCCAGGAGGGAAATTGTTCCCTATTGCTACCTAACACAACTGTGCTCTTCTGGATGTCAGAAGGATGTAGGTCCAGACGCTTGGATGTCAGACACCTACAGAATAACACCACAGGGCAAAAGTTTGATTACGTTTAGCTAAACATTGTTTACTGGAAGAGATTTGCTACATTGAAATCCAGTTAAGACATTTCTGATATCACACAGACCTCTAGGGTATGCTGCAAGATAAAAAGTCCTTTTTTTGCCAGAACAATTAGGCAAGCAAAATAACAGGATACACAGAATGTACCAGTGGTGGCATAATGTTCAAGGAATGTGTGGCTTCACCAAACACTTTATTACTTATTTTTATATTGAGTTATCTCCTCTGAAACATCTGTATTTAAGCAGATATTTTGAAAAAATACTGCTGTTTCCAAGAAGCTTTCTTCCTACCCTGTTTAGGCTGAGCAGAAACTCTGCACACACAATAAAAGAGAAGGATGCTGCACATTCTGAAAGCCCAAATCATACCCTCCAGAAGTGGCAAGTCTGACACATTCTGTGTTGGACCTTTAGCATGTTCATAGCTGATTTATGCCTGGGCAAAGGCTTTCTCTTCAAAAACAACTGGCTATCAGGCTTCCAGGAAAAAAGACAGATTGTTCAACAAACCAACAGGACAACAACTACAATAATCAATACAGCAAACCTTTTAAAAATTATTATATTGTGGTAGATATAGAGTAGGAGTTCTGTATCTAAATAGAATTATAAGAACTAGTATAGTGCCCAAACCAAAATGGTTGGCAAGCCTGCTTAGGGCATTCACTCTTTTCCAAGGAGGTACAGATGTACTTTAGGAATTACTTATCTGAATTCAGTAGTGTGAAAAATCTAATGCTGATATTTTAAGGAGTATTTCTCCTCTGGTCACTTTAAAGGCAGCTTTTGGGTTTTAGTTCCATGAATATTTTTATTTTTTGATGACACTATAAATAAACTGTTCGAGATACCTAATTTTGTTGGATTCTGCTTTGGATTGGAATAATCTTTCCAAGATTACCAACATACCTGTCCCTCAGGTAAGAGTTACCTGAATTTCCATGAAGTGTTTTCATTTCTCGAAGCACAGGTTGCTTAACAGACTGCCTTCGACAGCAAGACACTTCATATGGCTTTCTACGGCCTGAGCGGAGCAGCATTGTGGAAGCATCCAAGAAATACCGACAACCTCCGCTGACTTTCTTTTCCAGTCCTAAAGCGGGAGTTAGAATTTGTCACAAGACTTAATGTTTCTCTTGAGCAACAAGTTTGCAAACATAAGTTTGATAAACGACATTTAAAGGAAATAGATAAACTCAATAAATGTTTGAGTGCTTGCATGACCCAAGCATGTGTCTTGCAAGGCAAAACCATGAAAACTGTGTTTCCAGTGATGGTAAATAACAATAATGAAGTTAACTATCTACACTTCCACTAAGATGCAGGTTATCATGGATAACACAGTTGTGTTGAAGGAATATATTTTGAAAGAGTTCTCCTTAGATAAGATAAAAGCAGTTTAGGTGACTTCAATTTCTTTATGCTTGTCAGTCATAGGAAGCTAGCTATACTCTGCTAGCTGGACTGAAAAAAGCACATTCATTTTGTCCTTCAGAACACAGTCTAAGATACAGTATTCACAAGTGATTGAAAATGATGCTAACTTCAACACAGCATAATCTGATGCTCAGTAAAGACATGCAGCTATATTGCAATCTTAAACAAGTTGAGGAATGAGGACTGGAAATTGGAAATTTGAGGAATATATTATAATTATTAAGGGATATCAGTTAGATTAGATATCCAAAGGAGAGATCAATGCCTAAGAATGGGAACTACATTGAGGGGGGAACCCCACAGGCAGCTAATAAGATTGTTGTAGCAAATTAAATCACTGTATTTCATAAAACCTAAGAACCTCACTTTGGCTTGAAGAAAGGGAAAGTGAAATTCTACATACCCTTCCGAAATCAACTGTTTACGACTACTTTTATGGCAAGTGAAGACCAAAGAAAACAACTAGATTCGATTCTGTCTAGTATCCTAATAAACGAACCAAGTGAAGATGAGTACAATTCTTAGCACTGTGCAGCTTTGCCCAGAATAACTAAGCATCTGTTAGGCCAGAGAAATCATGGCTCTGACACAAGTGTAACGAGGTGTGAATTCACCCAGTAAGGCGAGGGCAGTTCTGTTTTCTGATTTGGTTTAGTTTCCTGATACAAAGTTTCACATTAAATATTTACATGAAATAGTAGAAATGAAAGACTTCCGTCCTTGGCAAGTCTCTTGTTACTAAATACAAAGGGTAGCTAAGTCCCTTTTTCACTCTCTTTGACACTTCAGCTATAACAACATTCAGTAAAGTCCCTGAAAAGTGACACATTTATTGTAAGGAATTAACTTGCTCTTCCTAGTAAATATGTCTCATTTTTCAAATGTCTGATAACTTGCAGTCAGAGGTAGAAATAAAAGGCTGAGTCTTCCTTAGCTAGCTAAAATTGCTCTATCACTGAACATCTGAAATGAAAGAAAACACTTTTTGTGTTTTTTTCATTAAGTCCTAACTGGAACCTGGTCTCTGGAAACATCTACTTGAATAGGGCTCTGCAGTGTAAGTGGGCACTAATACTAGCTTGTGGATCTGAAGAGATATTATTGTGCTAGGTGTTGAGTGTTAACAAAGCATTAAGGCTTTGCTAGATCTATGAGGTTCAAAACCAGACACTTAATCCCTTACTGAAGATTATGAAAACATAAGTGTAATTCTAGTTTGGCTGCTCTTGATGAGAAGTTCTGAAGATTCTGATTTCTGATTTTTATCTACGTTCATAGTCTTGAGGCTGTGTTACTTACACTCACCACTGTAAGAAAAGAAGGAGAATCATCACAAGTCAAGACTCTGAAAAATTCCTGAAGAGGGCAGAACAGTTCAAAGACATTTTCAGAAGCATATTTAGGAAGTGGATAAATTCTTAGGAAACTTTCTGCAATGAATGATGGACAGTAACCTTGAAGTTCTGAAGGACTGTACTAAAGTTTAATTGTTTTGGCTTGTTTAAACAAGTAGAAAATGGAAAAGTCTATTGTAGAACTCCACCTCTGTTAGCTCTACAGAACAATTGAAGAACTCTACAACAAATAACAGAAGCTTCCACAGCTTGAATTGCCTCACATGTCCCCAAAGACTAAATGACATAGAAATATTCATGAAATGTTCTTCAATAGATGTTACCTACTCACACTTTTTTCATTTAGTTATGGTTTTTAATGCTGTGAGTTCTTTATTTTGATGTCTTTCATGCCTATTTCTTCAGTTCTTTCCTTTCTTCTGTAAGGCATATACTGCTTGAAGAGGACTAGGAAGATCTGGATACTATTCTTGGCTGCAGACATGTCTGTCTACCATTATTTTTAGAAACTTGGATCTGTTTGTTTCATTTTGCATCTAAGTACAGGGGAGTTAAAACTCTCTAAATTGCTGAAACCAGATATAAGTGAGTAAATTTGTGGCTAATGACAACAAGATCACCCTAAAAGCAGAGGGAATTTTAATTTTTGTCCTACTACACAGACCATATAAATTCATTTATATGAAGGCAGCAAAGAAAATCTGTTATATAGCCTCTCTTACCCCCTTAGTTTTCTTAGCCATCATTCTCTCTTTCACTTAATCCCGAGACACATCTGATCATAAAATTAAATCAAATTCAGTACATGAAAACAACATGTAAAATTTTGGAGTTTATTTGCACAGTGCTGTGTTCCTAATACTATTTCATGTTGTATTGGTATATTCGTAACAAGATATGCCTAAGAACATTGAAAGATCAGAACTCTTTTTGTTGAGGGTATTGGGTTGCTGCTGTTAGTCCTGCTAGCAAAGGTCCTAAGAAACTCCTCCAGGTTTGTTCCAATTTAATAGGGATTAAAAAGAATTTAGGCACCCTATAGCTAATAAATAATGAGGTTATAGCTCTTTCAAATCAGATGTCACAAAATCTGTACTCTAAACTAGATACAGGAATATCTAAAAACAGACATAAACTAGATGAAGAAAGAGATTTCAGAAGGAAATTTTGAAGTCAACTGAAAAAAACCACTATTTCATCACTAAACAAGCAGTCTGATAATATAATCTCAAACTGGAGCCTATTTAATCCTGCTGTAATCTTCCATTCTTGCTTACCTTATTTTGTCTGTTATTGTCTCTGCTGGGATACTTCTACTCAACAGAGTGATAGAAGCAGCTGTGTTACAGCGAATTTATTGCCTGAACAGAGGGCAGGAAGCCAAACCTCTGAATAAAAGAAAACTCTGACGTGGACCTAATCTTCTAGATCTCCATAAACTCTCATTTATATCAACATTCTAATAGCTCTAACTGATCCTGGAATTCCAGGAGTGTTGGAAACAGTAAGAATAAAGTTTTAAATGTCTATTTCTTTAACATACCACAGAAGCTTTCCAGCCTGGAATTGCATGCAAATTTTCAGCCAGGACTTCCATGCAATGTCTAAGTATACTCATAAATTATATCCTCACGTTTTGTGTCACTAACGTTCTTGCTATCTGTCATTCTTTCAAGGTTGGTTCACGTGCGGATAATGGGTTTATAGTAATATAAACATACTAAAAGTAGGAGTGTAGCCTCTGTTGCAGGGAGCTCAAGACAAACTAACTGCCTAAACATTTACACAGCTATCAAATGGGCTTTGCAGGCATTGCATCAATGGCAATGCTTTGGAGTGCTTGTGACATGAGTGAACCTGTTACAGCAGATGTGCTACATTTCTCTGCCCATGAAGCCCAGATAGTAACTAGATCTTTCATTATCAAATTCAGTATGGTCAGTTGGCTTTATCTATCTACATATATATATTCCTAACCATTTGCTCACTTACTGGTGAGTCCTCTCTATTCATATTAACTTTTTTTTTTTTAATTAGTGAGCCTTGCATTTCTAAAGAAGTGAAACACAGTTTTATTTACCTCACTGAAATAATGAAATTTCTCTGAAAACAATGACATTAACCTCTTTTTTTACCCCCAGAATTTTCTTAAATTCAAGGAGCTACTGCTTTTATTTGGAATTTCTACACTAGGTCAAGAAAGTTCTATATTTCACCTTTGTTTGGTTTAGGAAAAGTCTTTTTTTAGATTATTAACCCCTCGTAGGTGATATGATGCTGTGTTTTAGATTTAGGATGAGAACAGTGTTGGTAAAACACTAGTGTGTCTTTGTTGCTAAGTCATGTGAAGAGCTAAGCACTAAGACAAGGACTTTTCTCCTCCTCACACCACACCACCAGTGAGAAGGCTGGGAGGCACAAGAAGCTGGGAGGAGATACTGCTGGGACAGCTGGCCCTGACTGACCAAAGGGATATTTCATACTACATGGTGCAAAGCTCAGTAACATAAACTAGGGGAAAAGCTGGCTGGGGGCCACTGCTTGGGAACTGGCTGGGCGTCGGTTAGCAGGTGGCTAGCAGCTGCATTGTGCATCACTTCTTTTGTATATTCCAATTACTTTATAATAGTTATTTTTATTTTCCCTTCTTTTTCTGAACCTTTTAAACTGTCTCTATCTCAACCAGTGAATTTTACCTTTTTTCCCCCAAATTCTCTTCCCCATCCTGGGGTGGCAACAGGGCAGTGAGTAAGTGGCTTGTGGGGTGTTTAGCTGCATGCTGGGTTAATCCTCAACAGTCCCTTCTGGCACACAACCCATAGGGCGTGAAGGGTTGAGATAACGACAGATGTCATGAGAGCATGTTAAAACGATTTTTTTTTATAAGCAATTCGTTGTTTTGGTTTAATAGTCACTGCTCACAACACTGATTCATTTGATCTCTGTGTCATCGTGTGTGTTCTCGGAGTTGCATTACCTAACATCTTACTTGCCATGTATGTTCCTTGTTGTGCCATTTATCACCTCCGGGTTAAGGTTATAATGTTGTTGTACTTTGTAACACAGGCTTATGATATGATGAAATTCCTGTTGTCAGGAGTGCGTTGTGCATGCACTCGGCATCGCTGCAATGTCTGCATGGCAGGAGCCGCCTCGCTGGAAACAGCCTGTAATTGCACCATCCGCCGCCTCCCCTCAGAGAGCCTCCCCGTGGGGGACACGCCCTCCTCCATCCTCCCCTTCTCCTCCAGGGGAGTTACAACAGCTCTTGCGAAGTCTCAATATCCTCGGCGTGTTCAAACCAGCATGTTTGTATTGCTGGGATGCGTGATTGTGTTTCACGTCTTCTGTAAGGCTTACACAACTACGTATGAACATCACCCAAAGATCTGACCCAAGGCTGGATAGTTATGAGTGACAGGGTGTGTGGGATGGTGTGGGCAAGTGCCTAGGACAGTGGGCACATCCAGTGTTTTGGAACTTCACCTCTGAAGAAGTGCAGAATCCAGAAAATCTAGTAAAATAGCTGGAAAAGGTGATCTGTCACCCTGGTAATTCCAGGGAGACCCAGATGACTGCAGTGCGCTGGGGTCTGGCCCGGGCTGACCAAGCCCTGTTCACCAGTGCTCAGTGCTGGTGGTGAGGAGGGAAGGTCCCCAGATCTGACATGACAACAGAGCAATGGCAGCTGAAACAGAGAACCAACCTGTGCCAGTATCAGCTACCCCTGTACGCACACAAAAAAAAAAAATACTGGAAGCAGAATTCAGCTCATTCAATAAGGGATGAAGGAGCTGCTTCTAAGAGGAGCATAAGGAACAAGTGGATGAGGCAGACTATTCAAAGTAGGGCCATCACAACAAGAGGAGGAGGAAGATAGGTGAACACTGCTTGAGAAAGAGTCAGAACTCTCAAATATGGAAGAACCACCCAATGATTCCTATCACTGAGTGAGGTGCGGGATAGGTGAAAGGATTTCACCTGTCAGCCAGCTGAGTACATTTTCACCTGGCTACTCCAATGTTGGAATGACACAGCCAGTAGCCTGGAAATAATGCATAGGGAAGCCAAGCAGCTGTGTTCATTTTCTAGGGAAGGCAGCATTGATGAAGTGATTGGAAAACGGGCCATCAGCCTCTGAAGACTGCTCTTGTCAGGCATGAATGAAAGTTATCCCTTCAAGGAAGATGTTATATTTCATGCAGGCAAGATCACCACCATGGAGAAAGGTATCCAGTACCTGAGGGAATTAGCCATGCTGGAAATTCAGTACAAACTGGAGTCCAAGGCAGCAAAGTGGTGGGTCTTGGTTTTACTGACAATGTGTGCCAGGTTACGGAACCTCCCTCTAAATTATGAAACATTTGAGGCGTTCAAGTGGAGTATGAAAACAAATAGCAATTTTACTAAAAATGGAGAACAAAACAGAATAAAACAAGGTTCAAGCAATAACAGAGAACATGTCACCCAAAATCACTCTTTCACTTCCGTGCCACCGAGGCGGCAACGCAGTCTCAATTCAGTCCCGTGTTCCCACTGTAGCTGGGGCAAAGTCATGGCTGTGTGAGTGGCATCAATGGTGGTGGCAGCAGCCATGTGGGAGCAGTGGCTCCGGGCACAGACACTGTGCCCAGCAGGTGCCACATGGTGCTGAGGTGGCAGTGGGCTCCAGGGGAAGCAGTCCCAGGAACCAAAGAGGACCAGGTCCTGTCGTGTTAGCAGCTTTATTCTGCTTTATTCTGCAGCTTTATTCACAGTATATTTCCCAGCAGAAGCCCTTCTCCCTCCCCGCACCTGGGGGGGAGAGGGAGTGTCCTGCTGCACTTCTCCAGAACCCTGTGATGGTATAGAGAAGTTTAGCTAAACTAAGACATGGTGGCACCATCAACATTGCCAATACATTTTTCTCCTTTCTTCCACTGGCAGAGTGCAGGCCACAGTTTTGCCACAGTTGCCTCCACTGCCTGGAGTGGCATCCAGAAAACCTGGAACTGAGTGCCCCAGAGGTGGAAACACAGCCTTAACAACTGCCATGCACTGATCCAGATTGCACTGGAACAAGGAGAAGCTCTGGAATATGTGCACTTCATTGATGATAGCATCATGTGAGGCACTACAGCAGAAGTCATTTTTGATAAGGGGAAGAAACTAGTCCAAATTTTTCTGAAATACGGTTTTGCCATAAAACAAAGTAAGGTCATGGGACCTGCACAGAAGATGCAGTTTTTAGGAAAAATACGGCAAGGAGGACATTATCAGACCTCAGTGGATGTAATTAACAAGATAACAGCAATGCCTCCAACAGCGAACAAGAAATAAACACAAGCTTTTTTAGGTTTTGTAGACTTTGGGAAAATGCACATTCCAAATTACACTCTGATTGTCAGCCCAGAAGTAGAGCAGTTTTGAATGGAGCCCCAAGAAATAACAAGCCTTTCAACAAATCAAACTGTAAACAGTTCATACCAGCTGGGCCAAAGCAAGACATAAAAAATGTGCTCTATAATGCATCTAGGGAGAATAGTCCTACCTAGACCCTCTGGCAGAAAGCACCAGGGGAGGCCTGAGGTCTACCCTTAAGCTTTTGGAGTTGGGGATACAGAGGATCAGAGGCCTGCTATACTCCAACTGAAAAAGAAATAATTGGCAGCATGTGAAGGGGTTCAAGCTGCTTCAGAAGGGATTGATACTGAAGCATAGCTCCTCCTGGCACCCCGACTTCCTGTGTTGAGCTGGATGTTCAAAGGGAGGGACTCCTTTACACATATCATGCAACTGACACTACGTGGATTAAGTGGTTTGTACCGATCACACAATGAGTTTGAATAGCAGACACTAGTTGTCCAGGAATTTTGGAAGTAAACATGGACCGGCTAGACAGCAAAGATTTCAGGGTGTAGCCAAAGGGAGGAAGTGTCAGGTTCTGAGAAGACTTCACTGTACAATGAACCATACACACACACACACACACACACACACACACACACACACACACACACACACACACACACACAGAGTGAACCACCATAAAATGAAAAGCAATATGCCCTGCTTACTGATGGGTCCTGCCATATTGTAGGAAAACAACAAAGGTGGAACACTGCTGTTTGGAATCCCACAAGACAAGCTGCAGAAACTGCTGAAGGACAGGAGGTGAAGGACATTGCTGAAGGTGAATCGAGTCAGTTTACAAAGAAGAATATCCACCTGACTTTAGACATTGCTGTATGAGACAAATGGCCAGTACTTTACCTCTATACTGAATTGTGGATGATGGCAATGCAAACAGACCAACCAACTGGCAGCACAGAGGTAAACCCACCAGAGATTCTGAATTATGGCAAGGTATTGCTTCTCAGGTAGAGTTAAGGGTTGCTCACATACCCAGAAGTCAGGCCACTGAAGAACATTGGAACAACCAGCAAGGAGATCAGGCTGCTAGGATTGAAGTGTCTCAGGTGGATTTGGACTGGCAACGTAAGGGTGACTTATTTCTGGCTTGGTGGGCTCATGACACCTTGGGCCATGAAGGAAGAGATGCAACATACAGATTGGATTGTGATGGGAGGTTGGACTTAGCATGGACACTGTCTCCCAGGTTACCCATGGATGTGAAACCTGTGCTGCAGTCAAGCGGGCCAAGCAGGTAAAGCCTCTGCAGTATGGAGAACCTTGGCTGAAATATAAACACAGGCAAAGGCAAACCCATTCATGAGATGGTTTCACTCAAGGATCTGGGTGCACTTGATTGGTAATGTGGAAGGGTGGGAAGTCTGATGTGCGTATCAAAGGGATTTGATTCTGCCTGAGAATAGCCAATGATTAGCACTGTATGGTGTTAACTGTTGTATAATACTGTATGCCATCACTACTAGGGTTGCTATATGCCATATCAATGGTATTGAAGTAAAAATTGCCCAGCTTAATGAAGAATGAATCTTGAAGTAACTGGGCAAAGTGCAGAAATGATAGAACAGTGGTGATGGAACCAGAACTGGCTTCAATTTGCAACAATCCAACAACACATACCATCTCTCCAGCCCTAAAGATCTACTATGACAAATGAAGCCCAAAGTCGTGGACTAAATTGGCTCAATGGATATTTTAGAGGGATGATATAGGAATAATATCTGTCTGTATGTATCAAAAGACAGGAAAGGATGCATTTGAAAGAGCATTACATAAATGGTATAGAATAAAGGGTGGATATTGTTCTGGTTTCATCTGAGACAGAGTTAATTTTTGCCCTAGTATCTGGTATAGTGTGTATAGCTATAGATTTAGGATATAGTTATGGATTAGTTTAGTTAGGACACAGTTTAGGATATAGTTACGAATTTAGGATAAGAACAATGTTGATAATACAATGATGTTTTAGTTAGTGCTGAGCAGGGTTTACACTAAGCCCAGGACTTTTCAGGTTCATACACTGCCACACTAGCAAGGAGCCTGGGACACAAAAAGCTGGGAGGAAAAACAGCTGGGAGAGCTGACCCCAGCTGACCACAGAGATATTCCATACCATATTGCATCATGCTCAGTATATAAATTAAGGGACATGCTGGCCGGGGGCTGCTGTTTGGGAACTGGCTGGGCATCATTTGGTGTGGGTGGTGAGCAGTTGCACCATGCATTGTTTGTTTTGTATATTCTATTCTTTTACCATTATTAGTATCAATATTATTATGTTCCCTGCTGTTTCTATCCTATCAAACTGTTTTCATCTCAGCCCATCAATTTTACTATTTTTCCCCTCAATTCTCTCCCCCATCCTGGGGGTTGGAGAAGGGTGGTGGTGGAATTGAGCGTGCAGCTGTGTGCTATTTAGCTACCTGCTGGATTAAACCACGCCAAGGACAAATGCAATGAAAAATGTATGATGTGGCAAAAGCATTTTAGTTTGTTTTAATGCAGTTATTCAGAGGCTATACTGCCTCTGAATAGTCAAGTTCTAAAGATGCTGTGGCAGCTGCATTTTTTGGTAGGGAGCAGATGGATCCAGGTTTTAAGATACAGACTGCGTATCACATGAACCATGCTTGCGGGCTGCATATGTACCTGGGCTATGAGATAAAATTCCAGGTTTAAGTGAAGTGTTTGCTGTCCTTAGAGCCACAGTACAGAACAATTTCTTATTTTAAATGAGCAACTGTGTGAGCATACAGTTCATACTGTATGTGTAATGCACTAAGCCAGCATTGCTCTGAAAGAGCTAAATAATAACATATGCCATCAGGTGCCACAAAAGAAAAGAAACTATCTTAAACTAATTATAATTGACACAGTCTGGGTAGATTAGGCCATAGAAATATTGAGGATGCATCCACATCGCAGCTGATCTTCCATCTTAACCTTTACAGTTGATTTTAAACTTTACTGTTTTATTGCTCCCATCAGCAATAACAGCATCAAAAGCAGGAACAACCAAAGGGGATTTTATGCAGATGCTGAAGAAAAATATCAAGTTACCATGTTCGAATCATAGAATCATAGAATCATAGAATCATAGAATCAGATGGGTTGGAAAGGACCTCTGAGATCATCAAGTCCAACCCTTGATCCACCACCACTGTGGTTACTAGACTATGGAACTACGTGCCATATCCAGCCTCATCTTAAAGACTTACAGGGACGGAGAATCCACCACTTCCCTGGGCAGCCCATTCCAGTGCCTGATTACTCTCTCTGTAAAGAATTTCTTTCTAATATCTAACCTAAACCTCCCCTGGCACAGCTTAAGGCCATGCCCTCTTGTCTTACTGCTGGTTGCCTGGGAGAAGAGACCGACCCCCACCTGGCTAAAACCTCCTTTCAGGTAGTTGTAGAGAGCAATGAGGTCTCCCCTGAGCCTTCTCTTCTCCAGGCTAAACAACCCCAGCTCCCTCAGCCTCTCCTCACAGGACTTGTGCTCAAGTCCCTTCACCAGCCTGGTTGCTCTTCTCTGCACCTGCTCCAGCACCTCAATACCCTTCCTGAACTGAGGGGCCCAGAACTGGACACAGCACTCNGAGTACAGGGGCAGAATCGCTTCCCTGTTCCTGCTGGCCACACTGTTCCTGATCCAGGCCAGAATGCCATTGGCCTTCTTGGCCACCTGGGCACACTGCTGGCTCATGTTCAGCATCCTGTCAATCCAAACTCCCAGGTCCCTTTCTGTCTGGCTGCTCTCCAGCCACTCTGTGCCCAGCCTGTAGCACTGCAGGGGGTTGTTGTGGCCAAAGTGCAGGACCCGGCACTTGGCCTTGTTGAACCTCATCCTGTTGGAATCAGCCGAACTCTCCAGTCTGTCCAGGTCCCTCTGCAGAGCTCTCCTGCCTTCCAGCTGATCGACACTTCCCCCCCAGCTTGGTGTCATCTGCAAATTTACTAATGGTGCACTCTATCCCTTCATCTAAATCATCAATAAAGATATTAAACAGAACTGGGTCCAACACTGATCGCTGGGGGACACCACTAGTGACTGGGGTAGTATTATTGGGGGGGCAATCTGCCCCACTTGAGAGGAAAACAGGGGAGGACACTTATCTGGGGAGCCCCACACACTTCTTTTCTAGGCTGGACACCGGTAAGAATTTTCCATTCTCTGCTTCTCTCCAACACTGCCCTCCCCACACTGTTCCTTGTCACCTATATCTCCCTATCCCTTCCCTTCTTTTAACTGTATCCCTACAGTTGCAATGTTAGGTTCAGTCCATCACTCGACAAGTCTTCAAAATTCTCATCTAATTAAATTAAATTATCTTGAAATCCAACAGCCTCTAGAAAATAGTGATACAGAGAAAACCATAAATAAAATTACTAAAAAATTAGTTTTAGTGTAAATAGGGGCATGGAAACTAACAAGGGAAACAACTACCTAAAACTGGTTTGTTTTTTGTTTTAAGATATTAATCTGCAAAAAGTCAGTATTTGCTGGAAAGAGAAGAAGAAAAAGTTTTCTGGTACCACATGCTGCTGCATGAATAATATTTAGCATGCAGGAAATATCAGCAAATACATTTTATCAGCCAGTTAATTTGCAAATAATTTGCAGGAGACCTAACTCAAAGTATCTCAAGCTGGAACAAAACTGAAACATAGCCAATGGACTGCACCAGGCAAAAAGATCAGATATAAAATTAATTTCTAATTCTGACTCCAGCATATAGTCAGATTCACACTGGGGAAAAGTTTGATCACAAATAGTAATACTGTGAAGAAAGCCTATCCAAAGCATTTTCAGTAAAAGTGATTGAACACATTAAAACAAAGGTAGGGGTTTCAGATTTAGGATATGTCAGGTCAAAAAACCTTGCTCTAGTTTTGAATACAGGGTTTCTATTCTAGTATCCAGTGATACAGATTTCCTAATAGGAAATACTGATTGCATTATCATTGTATCAGTATAAATATTAACATTTGTAAAAGAAGTTCTTCTTTTTCTTCACATTGAAGTCTTTCTCCCTCAAAGGCATGAAGATACCAAACTGAATATATTTAGCAGTAATATGTTTTATTACTGATACAAACTGACATGGTAACCTATCAAGACATTTTTTTTTCTTGGAAACTGTTGGTTTTTTAATATTCTAAGAACATTATAACATAAGAATTTAAATTCCAACTTTATCTTGTTTTGCATTCTGTTAACGTGGCATGCCAAAGACATATATAGGACTAAGCGGAGTCTACTGTAACCTATCTATTGCTTCCAGGACTTCCAAACTGTCATTAAATAATTCTGTTCTACTGTACAGTGAAGACTTCTACTCAAAACATCAAGCTCTTATTTCAACCTTCACATGTTTCTGTATACAACAGAAGCCTAGTGACTTAATGCTTATACTGACCACTGCTGCAAACTCTACAATTTTTTGGAAACTTGTTCCTAAAAACATACACACGAAAGTGAAAAATGGTGCTATATAAGTGAAAACTGCTTCTGCTTCAATGCCATTTTACTACTTTTTAACACCTCTTGAAGTCTAGAGTTCTTACACTGAATGTTACTGTAGATGCTTTTTACTCATTATGGGTTACATTATTTTTGGTGCTTCCAGGAATAAGAGAAGGATCACACCTCTTGAACTTGAGATCACGGAGGAGTCCTCCCTGTACTTGCTTGGAGACATACAGGACCACAGAAGGGGTTCAGCAAAAGGGATCCACTGCACACTAATATATGGAAGCCATACAAGGAGTGACTGAGGGGAGACCTCATTGCAGTCTAAAACTTCATTGTGAGGGGAAGCAGAGGAACAGGCACTGATCTCTTCTCCGTGATGACCAGTGACAGGGAACCATATGAAGCTGTGCCAGGGGAGATTTAGATTGGACATTAGGAAAAGGTTCTTCATCCAGAGGATGGTTGAGCACTGGAACAGGCCAGCTAGGGAAGTGGTCACAGCACCAAGCCCAACAGAGTTCAAGAATTGTTTGGATGATACTCTCAGGCACATGGTGTGACTCTTGGGGTGGTCCTGTGCAGGGCTAAGAGTCAGACTCGATGATCCTAGTGGGTCCCCAGAATATTCTATGATTCTGTTTCTAACACCCTGTGGTGCTATAAGCCATGTACTTCAACTGCAAATAGAGGAAAATATGGAGGCTGTCAGGATATCTTCTTGGACCAAAGTACTACGTCTTCATTACATGCAAAATTGTTATGGAGCCTCCATCACTGAAGATACTCAAAACCCAAATGAACAAGGCCCTGAGCAAGCAGTTCTAGTCATCCCTGCTTTGAGCAGGGAGGCATGGAGGCAATAGACATGCAGAGGTCTGTTTCAACCTCAACCATACTATGATTCTGTGAAATCAATATTAATGAAATACTAATTTTCATATTGATTAATTTATTTATTCTGACTTTTCTATATCTCCTACTTGGAAAGAATTGTATTTTCTCTTTAAATGCAGAATCAGAACAGAAGTACAAAAGAAATGTTGTTGCATGAGTCTGAAGACTGTTATATTTTAACAAAATTTTAGTGATAGATTCCAACTTTTTGACAACACTCCAAAACAAGAATCAGTATTTCTACAGGTAATCATTTTAATTTATACTTTTCAAACATTGCTTGGACTTTCCACTGTTCCTCATTGATAGACTAGTACAGTACCATACAAGCATTGTCTTGAAGTGTGCTTTATGTGTAAGGTGTGTCTGTCGGTAAGGTGACTAAGCATTGCCACAGCTTCTTTTGTTTGACACTAGCCACCAGGAACAGTGACATACAACACATACTGTAGAATTGTTGATAACGTGAACATATTTGGAGGACTTCTCTTTTCCCCTGTCAGAAACAGACATCCATATCTGGGTGACTGAAGTTCTAGCCCTTGCTCATGACATGTTTTCTCAGATGCCCCAGAACATGGTCTTTAGAGTTAATGTTTATAAAGGAACTAAATGGGTAGTGAATGGAACAAATGTTTTAGTCATCTAAACATTTATTCTCTGCGCACTTTTAATCTCCACATCTAGCCTTTCTCAAAATCTCTCTTTGCTATTAAAATTATATCCTTGTATTTTCTCTCCACGCTCCAGCAATTGGAAACGGAAATAACTGCCATTTCCATAATACCACAACAAAGAAAAACAAGGTTCAGCTCTGCAATTAGACATAATAAATTAAAATTGCAAAACCTTTCATATAAAAAAATGTTAGGTCTGTATGAAGCAATTTTGTGGTTTTCTTTCCTGTGTTGCACAATTACAGAGAGCAGAGTGAAAATGTAGTGTTGGAGATTACTAAGTTCCTGCTGCCGATTTTCTAAGGGACTGAGGCTTATGCAGTTGTGCTGTCTGCGTGTCCTTTCCAACCACTCTTTAACATGATGGATAATTTTGACCAAATTTGGCAAGGGTGCAGAAGAAGGAAGCTTAGTTGAAAAAAATACACATTCTTTCCAGTTTTATGAACACTAGCAGCTGAAGAGCAGACAACTGATATACATTGCTGAAAGAAAAAATGCAGCCTGATCTCAACAGTTATCCTTTCAATTTGGCTAAGGACCTAGTTATCAGCCTGTGTGTACTAGCTCTTCAGCTGTCGGGTGCAAGACTAAATGGCAACCCACAAGTGATCTGAACTCTCAAGTTTTTCACAGAACCAAAGAGATTAGACATTTTACCCTACTTGATTATCTGACACAATAATTCACTCACGTCACGTTCCTAGGTCCCAACTTGTCTCCTCTGCTTGTGGTCTGGCATTGGCAGGAAGGTCCCTGCTGGTAGTCTGGCATGGCTGGGCAGAAAATCATGTTGGTTCCTGTTGTGACGACTCCTGCAGCCTCCAATATCGGGCATTACTGGTCAAGGTCTCAGAGTATCCTACAGCGTTCATCTACACACAGAATCTATCTGATTCTCCCACGATAATTCCTCCAAATAGGATTTCAACTTCCTCTTTCAGGGCCCCTTTTCACTTTCTGAGACCACTTCTATTCAGGGATCCTTCTTTTTGGAGTCAGCTCTTCTTTCTAGGTCCTGAGGCTCTTGGCTTTCTAAATCCAGGTAGTCTATATGCAGCATTACAATGCATGATCTGCCTCCCAACTGGTGGTTTTGTCTCTTTATTAATTGGAGGATTCAGAAAGTGTCCCTTTTATTTTGTCCAAATATTGCCAAAATTTACAGTCAACCTGTATGAATTGCAGCTAGCAGGCTGCAATTGCTGAAGCTTGTGCTTCAGAGTTCCAGAGATTAGTTTCACATATTCATCACAACCTCAACATGAAGCTATCACCTGCCATCTTTTAGAATTCATGGTTTATGTTACTTTTTCTTCTGTGCCACCAGTGATCATATGTGTAGCTGAACCAGTCAGAGCACTGGGCTGCAACACTCTTGCCTCACTGTTAAGCAAGGTAGTGGAGGGAGTGAAGGAAGGGTTAAGAATGTGAACATACTGTAGCAGAGTAACTTCCAATCAGTACAGCATCATTATACAGTGAATCAGCTGAGATTAGTTTTACTCTTCAGGTGCAAATGTTAGAGCTGCATCTGTTCTGCCTGTCACATATCTAGGGGACAAGAACTGATTTCAGTGCAGTGGTATGGAGAAAAAGTACCTGACACATGGTAAGTGAGTCATACAATGTAGAAATCGGAAAGAATACACCCTTTCAGACTCCTAGAATAAAGATGGCTAGTTCCACCACACTGCTCTTCAGGAGGAACCTAGAAACCTGGTTTAGCAATCTAATTAGAAGTAACTAGCTCATGCAGTGGACTTCAAAGGCATTCTGGAATCAAGAAAAAACATTTGAATGTGTTCATTTGCTTTACTCTTTCTCCAGTTCTAAATAGACATCATAAGAGAATTTGTAACATGTCACATTAATTAAAAAATACTTATATGTTATTATAATCTCTGTAAAATGGATTTTGAGACATTGCAACACATTGTCAAATTTTACATCTGCTTTACTTTAAGTTGTTGAGAATTACTTATTTTAAGGAGAACTGTAGTTTATCAGCACTATTTGCTGCAGAAGTTTGAATGCAAGCAGCTTACAGCTTTGAGAACTCAAAGAAGTTGGAATGTCTCTAAAATGTAAACCTCAAGGATGGTTTCTTTGTTTTCAGACAGATTGTATATCTCATCGGCAATGAGTACAGCATAAAAAGTGGCACTATATCCCTAAAAGGGAGAAAGATCCATGTCATGGTGCTGGGACAAATGAGAGGATGAAAAAGATCAGGAGAATAACTCATCTGAAACATTTCATAGCTTGATTATTTTCTTCAGACTCCAGAGCCCTTATTCCCCAAGAATTTCTGTGCATCTGATAAAAAGGAAACTTCAGGTGGCAGATCTGCAATTGGAAAGGACTTTAACAGTATTTTCTAGAGTTTGGTGTTCATTACATTTACCATTAGTTGATGTAAGCAAAAGGAGCATGTAGTTATGTAGGCATATCGTTTAAATGATTCTGGTTACAGTGCTAATTCTGTCACCTCACAGAAGACCTCCAAGGATCCTTAGTGTGGGCTATCCTGTATGTCACTGTGGAGGTCATCAGTAGCATAAAGCTGTACTTTGGACCCCTGGGTTTAATGTATGAACTGAAAGAAGCAGAACGAAGGAAACCAAGCTACTCAGTCACTATGACACTGCCAGGAAAAGAAGAAAATGATACACTGAGTGGATGCGTATTGTATAAAAAACAGATTTCTTTTTTGTGATTTGTGGAGCATAACCTAAAGTTTAAGGCAGAAGGTACTTTTTGATCCCTCTTTACTATTCCTGAAGCAGAGAATATTATTTCAAGGCACAGGAAGTCCAGGTCTTTACAGAAAGAAATGGACAATTTTACTCTTCTTCCTAAACACTAAACATTGGTTCTGTGTTGCTGCTGCAGAGATCATCCGTCTTTCTTCATGCCACATGCTGAAACAGGCAGCTTCTAACCTGTTAGGACACAACTTTCCAGTGTCCTAGTATGAATATAATAATTTTGCCAGGCTAATTGATTCTTTGAGGGTGGTGGAACAGTGGTATCTTCCGTTACAAAATGCTATATCCCCTTGATTATAGGTTAGACAACAACTTGAGCTAGAGGGCCTTTGGATTTAAGAACTTTAGAGTAAAATTTTTTTTTACACATTTTCTGAGAATTGTATATAAATTTCTAAAAAAATGCACATATAATCTGTTGTTAAATATAGACAATAGCCACTAGTAATTCAGGGAGTTAAAACTGCTGGGTTTTGCCTAGCAGTTCATCTTACTCTATGTAATATTTGTAGCCACTATCTATTTCTTTATAGTGTAATAACATTCATTTCAGATTGAAAGCAAATGTAAAGGCAAAGTATCAGGTTAGGGCATACAATAAAAACTTTACAATAATGCCCAAATCAAGTTTAAGGAAGAGACTAAATATTTACATTGTCATTGGGTGTCTGTAGAAATTGTGGATGTTTCATGATCAGCCTGAAATACTCCCTTAATTTTAGATTTCTGATTGTGACCTCCATGACCTGCTAGTGCTCCCTCACTCAAAAATTTCATCAGAGGTGGAGGATACTGGTCATGTCTGATAGTTGCCTCTATTCCATTACAAGATCATCCTGTCCTCTGTGAACTGTATATGGAAGACTGTTCTTTCCCAAGCACATCTCACATTTCTTCCTCATGGTATACTTGTCATTTGCACTTTTCTCTAACCACCTAAGACACTGTGGTAACAATATAACTGCAAAATGTCTTGCCATCTTTGGAATAACATGAAGACAGAGGGGCTCATATAGTGTAACATTCTGTCTTTGAGAAGGTCATGCAGATACACACTTGCAACTATTTTTTATGGTTCAGATGTATGTAAATTTCTCCTATAACATTTTACAAAATTGTAGACCAAATTCAGGTGTATGCAGAGAAATTAGAATATTTATATTTGTCAGCTCTATTTATTCTGAACAATATTTTTTTCTGATATGCAAGTCATAGCTCCTATTATTAGTACTGAATGTGGTAAAACACAACTCCACTGTTTACAGGTTTTCCAAAGTGTTTGGTTTTGCTCCAGGAGTTCTACCCTGGTTACACTGAAGTGGAGTATTACCTCTAATTTAAGGTAGGAATGGTACATGGTTTTATTCAACAGTGCACTCATGCGGCAAGACTTAGAAAGTACATAAATAGTGTATTACAGGATTGGTTGAATGCAATGTAATTTTTTCATTACAGAAGATAAAATGACACATAAAAGTTGTTGTAGATTAAATATGTTCTCCAGTATAATTCTTTTTTATTACTATTATTTATTTATTACTATTTTTAACTTACTTTGATTGCATACTTAAAAATAAATATCCTATTTCAAATGTTTTGGTGATATAAGAGGTCCCAATAAAGGATATCATCTTGTTTTGTCATACGTGGCCCCTTTCTTTACTGAAATTTAACTTTTTGATATCTTCATTTTTTTTATCACCAGAGACTAAAATTTCTGTTCTCTGCGGCAGATCTGAATACAGTTGAGATGTTATCACACCAAAATCTCTGAACATCACATTTTGTGGCTCCTCAGCTCCTAGTCTATGAATTGTATGCAGTGCAAGTTCTCATATGCTCAAGACAAGGCCAGATATATAGCAAGAAGTAACAACTTTTATTATGCAACCTGATATCATGGAAGAAAGCATAAATGAGCCTCCAGGCAAAGAAGCCTTTCTTGAAAAATATGAAAATACTGGAGTTGAAAGCTGGACAAACATTGAAAGCAAGTGGTCTTATTTATTTAGATATGCAGCATATGATAAAATGCTCCGTGTAATCTCAGACCTGGCTCACAGGGGACACCTACAAAACACTTTCAAAGGATGAGCATTGATCTAAAATTCTAACTTTTTGGAATTAAAAAAAAGTTAAAAACAGATACTGATTTGGTACTTTACTATACACTCTCTCCTCATGATAAAGTTGCATATTTCAGAGACCATAAATTCTTTCTTTCATTAAGAAGACAGTCATCTCAAAGAAATTGTACTAGGCACACTGAGAGCTTTGAGGCAGCCTGAGAGATGGTAACTAGTTAGCTGTCAGAAGTCAAATTAGTTTTACTGTTGCCATTTCTAGTCTTTGTGAAGTTGTATTTCAGGGAGATAAAAGCCCCTTGGAACACATTTCCCACATTTTGGGCAATCACAAGCAGTTGTAGATAGGCGTAATATAAAACTGTCAGGGATCAGAGAGATACAGCAAGACATCCAGGGCAGAGTGCCCTCCAAGAAGAGATGCTATACCACTGTATCCATGCCAGAAAAACTGGACTTTTAATTCTCTCTTTCTGATGGTACATCTTTGGTCTGACTGAAATGGATAGAAAGATTGCCTAGAATCCTGGTAAGCCTTCTTTTGTTCTGCTATTTCCCATGGCTAACAGGTTTCTTATAGTGTCTGGCTGCCAGCAGGTCCCACAGTGGTGAGGTTGCAAGCAAGGACATTTCAGTGGAAATGGAAAATTCCACTGAAAATTCCATAGGCAGGAAAATTCTGTGGGAGGATATTCAGTCCTGAACGAAGAAATGCCCTATTTTGAGGATTACTGGAGAGCTGACCTTTCTTAATCCAGTGGAGGTCTGACCTCAAGAACTGCAAAGACTCATGCCTTTCATGTTGTTAGACCACGGATTGAAGGAAAGAGGGAAGACACTGCTAGAACCCCCTGTTGGAAGAGGCCTAAGAGTCTATTTGGATTAACTTTTCTGAGTGATCCAAAAGTACGAAAAACTGAGAGTTGCAGGCTAAGCACCCAAAAAGAACAACAGTTCCAAAAGAGCTGCCATCTTAATCTAGTTTTATTTAATTTATACTAGAAATTCCCACTGTAACTTGGCTTCTTTTCCATTATCTTCAATTATGCTTTTTCTACAGTTCATTCAATCTCCATACATCTTGCAAGACTCCCCCCACCACTTCTGTCTCTCTAGTGATGACTTTTTCACATTCATCTTGGAGTGGAACTTAGACAAGATGAACATTATTCCTCAGATAATTTATTAAAGAAAACACAACAAAGCATTCCCTGTTTTCCACCAGGACATGCTGGTCCTTATGGTCCCAGTGAAAAAAAGAAATTCAGTCTCTTGTCTGCAAAGTATCATTTCAAATGCAATTTAGCAGTGTTAACACCATAAGGAAATAAAAAACTGTTATCCTGTAGCATTTAAGACTTCAGAACGTTGCACAGTGCAGTATCAAATGGGTCTCTAATAAGGGCACATCACAAAGACTGTTTGTGGAAGGGCTACCCCATCGTGGTCATTCAAGCTATTAGAGGATTTTCTTAAAATAAAGCAACTTTATTTATCATTTCTACTGTTAAACAGAAAGGATGTTTGCATAAGGACTTCTTGCTGCACTTTTAGACAGAAGCAAAGTCACGAAGGTGCCAGTACGATGTGGGAGCTGCCCATGGCTCCTTTAACAGTGCACTGGCTGAATTTATCCTGTGACCATGGGATAAGTCCAGCACAACATAGGCCTGAACGTCATTCTGTACATGGCTGCACTTGGGTTAACTATTGTGTGGACACTACAGTCTCAAAGAACAAGGGCCCTTCCAAGCCCACCAATGTGGAAGCACACTGCAGCCTGTGCTCCAGCACCACACCCTGTGTGCGCGCTGTGGTGTCTGACCTCATTTCTCTGGAGTCTACTATTCAAGAGAAGGCTTTGCAGAATAAAAACAGGTACCTGTAACATCAGTGAGTGATCAGGAGAGATGTCAGGACTTTGGAGGTCAACCTTTGAGCATAGGCTGTTACCTGGGCTTTGTAGTCTGGTGTTGGAAAATGGGGCTATAGGGGGTCCCAAAGGCACAGCCTCTGTCCCATAGGAACAGCCACCAGGGGAAGCACTGTGGCTGGAGTACCATACTTGTGGCCTCTGCTCAGGCCCCTTCCGCAAAATCAGCTTGACAAAAGCATTTATGAAAGCTGGCTCTGACCTAACAGGGATTTAAGGGACACACTTCCTGGTGTCCTTACAATGAGAAAACGCAGTAATAACAGGGGAACAGTTCATGATTTCTTTATGTTCCAAATTCTGATTTACTCTCATCAAGAGAATTCCAAAATGAGCAAGGTCTCTGGAATGATCTCTGCAGAACATTGCCCTGCAGAATGTTTGTATAAATATCTAAAGGAAGGGTGCCAAGAGGACAGAGCCAGGCTCTTCTCAGTGGTACCAAGCAACAGGACCCCAACATTCTGTAATTCTGTGAGGTTTGATCAAGGTAAACTTCATCTTTTTCCTGCCCCCTTACATTAATTCTCCCTCAGCAGGGTGCCCTCAGCCTTTCGTACAGTAATGAATGAGGAAAAACCTGAAACCGCACACACAGGTAACTGTCTCCCAGCTGCTTTGTACCACTACTGTGGAGGCTGCTGCTACTGTGGAGTTCCCTGGCGCCGGGGCAATGTCCCTTGCGATGTCGTGTAGGGGAGAGCCTGTAGGGGTGAGTGGGACTGCAAGGCGCTTGAGGGCAAACCCGGAAGGACTGCAAGTGCCCCCCTAGGGCAGGTCAGCGCCGTGCAGAGCAGCCTCCCCTCACCGGAAGCAACTCCTAAAGCAAGTCAGGCAGGACGGAGCGTAGAACCGAGCGCTTTGTGAGCTGCCGACTCTTTTGCGAGCTGCCGGTTCGCTTCCACGGCTGAACGCCAGTGACGGAATACCTCTGACATTTCCTAACAAATCCACTGTCTGGGCAGCGGAGGCCCGCGGAGCGATCCCGCACGGCCGCGCCGAGGGGCAGCGGCAGCACAGCCCCGCCGCGCGCACCCCCTTTCTGAGGGGCCGCTCCCGCCCCGCCCGCGCTCGTACCAACGGCC
>VXAY01004705.1:590437-610791 GCA_013399855.1 Oxyruncus cristatus | reverse complement strand
CAGGGTCGGGGCCGTGCCGGGGCAGCGCGGCGGGGGCTGAGCGGGGTCTGTGTCCGCAGGTGAGCCCCGTGCGGATGCGGCGGCCGGGCGAGGTGCAGCGCCGCGGTGCCCGGGCGGTGCCACGGAGCCGGCCCGGGGCAGGAGACACGGATTCTGACGGAGACCTCCCGGAGGATCGGCCCGCCGCCCTTTGGAGCGGGATGGAGGAGCCCGACAAGGAGGGAGATGGTGCCGGAGGGAAGACTGCCTGGCAGCAGAGTCTGACTCCCGAGCTGCAGCAGGGATACCGGATCCTGCGCGAGTTCCTGCTGGAGAAGTACCGGCCTCTGACGGCGCCGTTCCTGGAGCCTCTCACGGGTCAGGCATCCTTCGGAGAAGAAGGCGCCGGCTCCCACTCGGGCCGTAAGAGCGGCCAGTCCCTCCAGCAGTTGCCAGCTGGAATATGGCTGTTGAAGATGGAAGAGAAATTTTCCAGTGGGCAGTACACAGGGATAGCAGATTTCGTGTGTGACTTCCGGCTAATGCTGGAGACTTGCTACCGGCTGCACGGTGTGGATCACTGGCTCTCCAAACAGGCCCAGAAGCTGGAGATGATGCTGGAACAGAAGTTGGCGCTGCTGTCCCGGTAGGTGTAGAAAAGTCTATAGGTGCCCTGCCGCATGTTGTTTACATAAAGTAGAAGTGTTTCTGGGTGTGTTTCTTTGTGTGAAAAATTCTATTAAAAGAGAACAAACATCAATCCAAACCAAATAAAGCCCCACAACAGAACTCTGGAACTCTCAATACTTTCATGGAGAAACGTTTCCTACTGTGAACTATTCAAATCTTAATTCAAAACTCGTAGGAATTTCCAAATCTGAATATTCCAAAAATAATTCCAAACCAAAATGCCAAACAGAGCACAGCATTTCCTGGCTAAGATTTCCTCCTGAATGAAGCCTTTTGTGAACGTGGAGGCACACTTGTTTACACAAGATGTCAAATGCTTCTTTATTTTACTCTATCATGAAACTGCGTAAACTCTGTATGAATATCTAGGTCTTTAAAATTGTTTTTTGAACAATCTGTGAAATTTTTACTGTCTTTAAAATGAGTAGGAGTAAAATCCTGAGCCAAAGTTACCTGCTTTGAAAAGGCGTATTTTTTGATACTCATAAAATGAGAGACAGTGCTTGGCATACTGTAGTCTTAAATGGCAAAATGGAAATTGTGTTAAGTTTAAATATAAGTCCCCGGCAGGAATTTGTTTATCAGCCGAAGCAGCTGAAACATAGAAAGCTGCTGAGCTATATGGTAGAAAGGCCAGTTTAAATCATGACTGAAATAAATGCTGTCTCGTAAGTTTGTCATAGGCCTCGTTCAGTCATTATCAGAAACTCATGGTGGCTTCTTACAATGAAAGGCCCACCAGTCTCCTGAATGACATAGTATTTTCTGTGTAAAAACCAGAGGTTTTTTTTGGCTAAGGGTGAAGGTGAAAAAGGAACAGTATTGGGAAGTTTGTAAAGCTGTGCATGTCCATCAGCTTTAAGCTTGTTAGTGACACAGAGCATGAGCTGCCAGCTGGTAATAAGAACCTTGCTTGTATAGTAGGAACACTTGAGGAGCGTGCTGCAGAACACAGACGAAACCGGAGCAAAAGTTTGCATTCTGCTGTGGCAACAGTACATTTGAAACTATTTCTGTGTAACAGCAGTTTTGGGACGCTGTGAGAGGGGAACGAGCCAAACCTAATGGGGCATGCATGTTGCTAGTTTGCTTGAGTAAGACGTGGTTTAAAAAAAAAAAAAAATCAGAATTCCTGGCTTTAGTAGAGTTACTGCTGGCAAATAAATAACCAAATGCAGCTTGGCAAATCTATACCATGTTCATTTCTGTGTGTTGTGTTGAATTGAAGGGCATTTTGTTGAAGGCTCTTGGTTGAATTAAGTGACTGCTTATTTCATTCGGTAGGACCTGAGAATGCTCAATGCTGTTTTATTAGAAATTACGTTAGAAAGTGAAGTCAGTTTATGCACTGTGTCATCAAATAGCAATATATGTATTTACTAAAAAAAAAAATTCAGTTACCCTTGTAATTCTTTCAGAAATGCACAGTCTTTTTCAAATAAATATTGGAAATACTAAACTAAAAATAATCCTGCCTCAGTATATTTCTCTTGTATTAACTCTTCAAAGATTTGTAAAGTTGTATTCAATATGTCTGTGTGCACTAGCTTAGTAAAAGTTTCTAAGAACTATATGTATAAAGGATTAGGGAATCTAGAAGTCTCAAAGTTATTTTATAATTTTTGATCAGACAAATTTACGTGCTTACCAGACCTAATTTTATGAGTAAAATGAAATTGAAGAACTACTTCCTGGAATAATTATTCTTGCATTATTACAGAGCAGTGTTTAGCTCAATGATCCCCTTCAAGTGGTTCGAGGGAATCAATCAGTGTTGGTTTTATAATTCTCAGATACTACAAGCCACAGAAAATTAACTTAGAATGGAGATTGCTTTTGAATAGAGATTGGATTTTTCCCCTCTGTCCCGTCAAATGTTTTCAGTTTGTGACAAACTCGTACCAGTTTTAATGGAGTATTTTGAAACAACGTAGGATGAAATGAAACTTTGCAGCCAAATTTGTAGTGTTTTGCCTTTTACCTTTTGTAGTTTTAAACAGAACTAAAGTGGTCTTTAACACACACTTCCCCAACCTAAACCAACAAATACACCTTCCCCCCCCACATATTTATGGATTAATACAGAGAATTCAATCTCCAGATAATATTTGGTTAATTTAGGTAAATATCCGCCATTTTTAACTGATGTGAAAATATAGGGCATATTAGCATGTTGGGTTTAATTTTAAAATTTCATAGAGGAACTTCTGAAGCGGAAAAAAAGGCAGATGAAAAAATAATTGCTCTTGTCTGAGTAAATATGCTTGATCCATGGTTGGTAGGGTAGGCATTGAAGTACCACTGGTAAGGACAGTCATAGTTGTGAATTGGCTTGCTTTTTTCTTCTAGGCATTTAAGAGAGAAAACATCATTAGCTGTCACATCTAGAGGATGCTATGGGCAGGAAGATGAGAAAGGAACAGCATGCATTTCCACAAGACGTCGTTCCACACCTCGCAGTTTAGTAGGCTTGTCAACAGGCATGTTTGAGTCTGTGATGGTTCAGGTTCTAAGACAAGAGGAGCAGCTGAGAGCAAAAGAGGAAAAGAGGTAATAGGAAAAACCATTTTGTTTTAGTTTTAAATAATTATGTCTTCTTAGTTCTCTACAGGGGCTAGCTCCTTATAGCTTTTTTAGGTAAATAAATATTGTGGGGCTCTTGTAGTCTTAAGTTCATTACTTCAATACGGTACATCCACAAAGCGAAATGTTATTAACACCTTCTGGAAAAATTGGTGAAGTCATAGAATTCACCACATAATGTCGAAGTCATTACATTAAATTACAGCTCCTTTTATTTTAGCATTGTGAAACTTTTAAGAGTAATTAAAAACATCCACAGCAATTTCCTGTTAGCTCATTCACAGGTTATCACCCACGTCCTTTAATTGTTCCATGAAAAACAGTTCGATTAAAAACTACCGGAATGCTTAACTGCAGTCTAATTCTGTGATCTTGTCACTTTTTCCTCCTTGATAGCCAGAAGCAAATTATCTCTGCCAGTGCCACTGCTGTTAACTCACTGATGTGGCATTTCAGCTGGTCAGTTAGGTAACACTTTTAGAATGTGTATGTAATTAAATTCTGTGGGATTTTGAGGTATATAATTCCAGGCAGTGTTTAATGTTGCTATGTTTCACTTTAAGGAAAAAGAAGCTTATAAGCTTGTATATTTTAATATTAACTTGAGTGTCTGTGTCTGAAGGTGGAGCATGATGGTAATGCAGTATTTTCTTTAGGAAGCAAAATCTTTCTAGCTTTTTTCAAAGCTTTGGAGACTTCTTCCCATGTGTAACCAGTTCACTCTAATTTTGCAGGTAATCTTTATTTGCAACATATTTGAAGCTATTTGGCTGACTTTACTGTTAGACAGTACATTTTGTCTAGAAAGGAGTGAATCTTTTTTCTAATGAACTCATCTTCTAATTACACTTCACAAAAAAAAGAAAAGCGAAGATCACTGGTGTTACTGTTTCTCTGATAAAAGTCTCTTGATTTTTGCTCAGCTCCATGTTTTAGAACTCAGAACTTGATAAAACTGTTACAAAAAAGGACATTTTGATTGTATTTTAATTCATCCATGGAGTCCATAGAACATTTTACCAGACAAAGTAAAAATTTGACTTTCATACACCTGTTTTAAGCTCATTTCTGCAAAACTGTAGTAATTAACAGTTAAATCCATGCATCTCGATATACTCCAAAGTCCTAGATCCTGTGCAAAGGATACTCCACAGTGCTTGGTTCTACAGAAAATTCTGTGATAACAGAAGATCACAACAAGCTTGCCTTTTTACACCCTAAAATGTTGCACTGTATCACTTACTACAAAGAAATAAAAATCTATCACTAGGTAGCTGGTTGAATATTTCTTTGACTCAAATACTCATGCTTCAGATATCTTAAGTTTTATTTCCTAGGGGATCCCACCATGTTTTCAAAGTAATTTGGGCCTCTCTATATCAATTGCTTCCCAACTCAGAAAAAATGTTCCAAAAGTACCTTTTAGTAGTATTTTATGAAAAAGGCTTGGAAATTAGAAGAGCTATAAAATTAGTAATATATTACTAGTAAAGATCACATGATACAGTGTATATAAATTTTCAAAGTCTTGTATATATAAATGCACGTACTTTAAACACTAAAATGGGACACTATTTTTATTCAAAAATATATTTCAACTTTCTAAACTTATTTTGGCTTATCGCTAAAGTATAGATTATGTTGTTAAGAAGAGAAAATGGTTATTCTGCTTTTTTTTAAGAAATCTGGTACACTGAGGTTGGCACAGAAGGAGTACTTTCAAAATTAAACGCAAGATAGCAGACTTGGATATTTCAGTTGGAGAGCACAGTGCTGGCAAATCAGTTGTGTGTGGATAGGCAGCATCTGCTGTTCACCCAACTTGCAGATGAGTTGTCAGGAACATGAAAAAGATGCTCCCATTCTGCCATCCAGTGGACCCCTCAGTGTGCATGTACTTTCTAACCAGTAATTATCTTAGTCTAGAATGCCTAGGAGTTACATGCTTTCAGTCCCAAATAACTAAGGCTGTAAATGCAAGGGCCTCTCTGCAAAACTTAGCTTCAAACCTAAAGAAATTACCTGTTGAAGTATAATTTTATATCTAATTCTTTGCTCTAGATATTTATATACTGTTGTAAGGCACTGGCCATCTTATGATGAGTATTAAACTAAAATTAAAAATAATAAAATATACAAATAAATATAATAATGTATATTATATATTAAAATGGAAATAAAATATAAATGTAATTAGTAAATTACATCCTTTAAAAAGTTTTGGCTTTTCTTTCACCTCAGAATCCTTGACGTTGATTTTGCAAGCTTTTTTTGAACTGCATATTTTGGAAGAACATCCTGGAATGTGATTTTTATCTTCTTTTCTGTAGTTAGCTTCATGGAAGTCCTACTCCAAATCCTACATATGTTTTTGTTATACATGTATCCTTCATTGAGGGTTCTCTTTTTCTTGCAATTTATCAATTTTTTGCACAATCAGTTTCATTTTTTCTTTATTCAGTGTTTTGTAATTTCCCCAAAGTGACACATTCATTGGGATAGACTCAACATGTGAAGCGGAGATGTCATTGCAAAGCAGGTTTCATTCTTTTGCAGATGATAATTTCTGCACAGCAGCAAAAGCACATTTTCCCAAGCTTTCCTTTTGTTCAATTCTTCTAATTATCAGGATATTGACCATCTTCTTTGGATTATTAATTACATTTCTGTGAGTGTCTACTCAGCTCTTTGGTTACATGTGAATATACATATACATAGCCATATGCATACTAATTTACATATCAGTTAACAATAAGTAATTGTGGAATTATTTTTTGATTGGAAATGCTTGCCTAGTTAGGTACTGAAACACAGAGGTAGATTCATACTGAAATTTTTAAAACTTCTGGTGAATGACAGATGATTAACTGATAGATTTTAGTGGGAATTAAGTGTTTCTATGACTTTGGTTTGTTGAAAGTTATGCTAGGCATAACTTCACCATCTCTGAAAACAAGATCCTGGGATAAGTTTTAGACATGTTCATTAGAACATTTAAAGAATTCAATTCTGGTTGCAAGTTAATAATCTAATTTAGCAAATTATGGAATAAGGTATGTTTATACAGTTAGTTTTGTTTTTTATGAGGATCTTAGCATGGAATTAACCTGGGTCCTAGAGAGAAATATAGAGTATGTTATAACATGATGTGAGCAATTATAGATACAGAATTAAGGTTACATGGGTATCTCCCAATTTAATATCTTCTGAGTGTTGCTCCTTGACTTGATTCACAGTAAGGTGTAATATTGCTAATTTGTACATAACTTTCTATTGAATTTTTTAAAACAAAATTTGTAGAAACAGGTTATTGTAGAATTAGAATAGTTCTCTATATCTTGTCATTGGAGTTCCAGTTCACCTTTTACCTGAATCAATATCTAAGTAGGTTAGAAGTGGTAATTGGGGAAACAAAGTAAAATCGAATCATTGTCTCCTCTCCCCTCCAAGTGAAATCTCTTGTTGCAAGTGAGAAGGAGTTTGCTGGTGATAGCTGTCTGCTCTCTCAAAGGAGGAAATTGTAAGAAAAGTGGGAGTTACAGTTGGACTCTGTTTTAGGTGTAATGTCCACTTGGGGGTCATGGTTGCTGAGCTTTAAGGTCAAATGCCATGGCTTTATCCACTTAAGAGCTGCAAAGCAACTGCTGCAGATGTGTTCTGGGAATAGGGTCTTGGTCTGAAGTGGCAGCTTCACCTTAGATTAGTTTTGTTATTACTCTAAGCACAGTACGTCTGCCAACATATTCATGGTAAATGTGAATAAAAGTATGAAACAACAGCGTTTCTTACAATTGCTGTCAGCATAAAAGCCAAATATGTATGTCCAGTCCAACAGCAAATGTCTCTCTTACCACCCCCCATTTCTTCCGCCGTCCCTGCTCTCTTGCCTCACCCCCTTCATTCCCTTCTATCTTCTCAAAAAAACCCAAACAAACACTGCAGGAAAAAGCTATGCCCTCCAAAAGATTCTAGCAGGAAGACCTCAATAATGAAAATATGAAAGTATGCTTTTTTATGCATTTTCTCTTGAATGTCCGATGGGAAAGGCAAACTTTTTGCAGGTGAAACAATATATTTTTCTTTTTAAGGAACCTTTTAAAACATTCTTAAAATAGTACAATAATTGTCATTTTATCTAGACTGAAGTGAATTTAGGGTATTGTGTTTGAGAATTCTATCTTGATATATATTATGAATTCATGATAAATTGAAACTGCTTGCCAAGATGAAATTTTTAGATGTGTTTTTCTCAACAATGCTGAAATGTTAATGTTTCTATGTATGTTCCATTTCACTATGTGTTCATATTTAATCTTATTTCCATACCATACTAATAGTGTTCACACCTTTTGGAGGCAGCAGGTTATTAGGAGGTGTGTTTTACATTTAGGAGGAAGGAGGGAGTGGGATCCAAGAGTGCTTTGAAATTGATGTTGGATACCATTTTTTACTTAATATGGTTTCTTCCTCTGTCTCACATGTAAATTAGTTATTTTTATTTATTATTTTCTGTTCTTTATTGTATCAATGCAATATTAGCACACTGAAATATAACATATGTCAGAATAAAAATAATGCTCACTTTACCCGTGCAAGTAGTATTGTTGGGTTTATTTTTTTATTCACATAGAATGGCAAATGGGATTTTGTGCTGCAAAGTAGGATTTTGTTTTTATATCCAATCCTTTACATCATTAAATTAATGCTGCATTGCGAGGCTGAAGTTAAGAATTTACTGCTCTGTCTGCTTTTACATTTTATGCTTTACATGAATCTGTCACAAGAATGTGTGTATGTGGTATTAAACAAATTCTGTTCAAATTTTGGTAATAATTCACTGGAAATTAATTGTATAAGATAACGTATTCAGTAGAATCTTACTGTACTTCACGTTATTTTGCATATACATGGTATGTTTCTCCTGTGCTGATACTAAAACGTGGACTAAGTTGGGATTGTCACATTTTTTACGTTGTTGAAATAGCTAGTCAGTAGTTAATGCTTCAAATACAAGCTCTTCATGCTAGAAGCCACTATTAGCTTCATGTTGTTAAAAGAAAGATTTTAATTTATTATTACTCTCATGCTGAATTTGAAGGCATTGATGCTTTGAATGGATACATGCCATTTATTTGCTACTTGTATATGAAAAAAATATAATTGGAAGTTAGCAATCTGGAAATAAGGACATGGAACTTCCAGTAACAGCTCACATTGGTGTTGTAGGCAGGTCATTTTTTCTACCAGTGATAGAAGTTTCAGGGAAAAACACATGAGAAGCTTAGGATGAGCTCTAAAAAAATTTTCCTGTAAGTACAGCTGTATCCTAATCCTGTCTTTTGGAATCGGGTCATGCCTTCAGACAAAAACGTTAGTTTACTATTCCAGCATTAGAGAAAAATCCCTTCTGTTACTAGTAACCTTTGATATTCTTGTGATTCATGCAGATGTTCAATTTTCCTATTTGGAACTGAGTTAACATATCCTGTATTTTAGTAAGTTAGATGGTAAGCTAGATGTGATTTGATTATCTGAAATGGAAGCATTTCTTCTTTTAACACTTGTTGCCCTTAAATTTCATGATGAATTTCCAAATAAAAAGTAAACAGAAGTTCTCAGTCTGTCCTATTAACTTTGTATGTCATCTCTCCTCTTTTGTGTGGAGCCCCAGATTATTCACAACTTTTTACAGGTTATTACTGATAACCTCTTTGTCTGAATACACATTATTTCTGCTCTATCGTCTTTATAGATAGGGGGACTAGAACTGAATACATTTTTTTCAGGTGAGGGCAAACCATTCATAAATGTAATGACATTTTACTTCTGGTGTTATTTTCCATCGCATTCTTTGTGAATCCCAATACTTTCTTCCTTTTTGACCACCATTGCAAACCGGCACACCTATGGCTGGGAGGGAAAATGTGTGTAAATAAAGCACTTAGCACTTAGACATGTACATTTGTGTGCTGAGGAAGGGAAGAACAAGGGTGACACAAGCCACAGGGCAACCATTTGAAAGCAAGATTTGCCTGGAATTTGTTTCAGGGATTTTGATATAGATATTTTGATGGAAATACTTAATCTGGACAAAAAGAGATTGGGGAAGGAAATACATTTTAAACCCCCCAAAAATCTAAACCACACAGACTATTGATATATGCCAGGCTTTTTTCTTACTTTTTTTCGTTTTTAAACTAGTGGTGATAGATTATAAAAGGGTATAATAATTTCCCATTTTGGTCCAGTGTACTGCAAAGTAAGAGAAACTGAAGTAGAACTTTATGCACTGTACTCTTCATTACTTCAAGATAAGTATGTTTGTCATACTGTAGCTCTGATTTTTTTTCTCCCTCATTTTTTTGGTTCACCCAATGTCTGAATTTTCATGAAATTTCTTTTAATAGGCAGAGAGATCAAGAAAGAAAAGAAGCAGAAGAAGCTAGTCAGAAAGAAATAGAAGAATGGGAAAAATCACTTTTAGCTCAAGCAGCACCTACAAGGATGGAGACAATGTGGGAAATTCCAGCTATTGGTCATTTTCTTTGTTTAGCACAACAGATTTTAAATTTACCTGAAATAGTATTCTATGAATTGGAACGCTGTCTTCTGATGCCTCAGTGCAATGTTTTTTTATCTAAAATAATGACTTCTTTGTTAAGTCCTCCTCATCGCAGATCTACGTTACACCGCAGGCCAACATTTTCTTACAGGACTTGGGAAGCAGCACTGAGAAAGAAAGTACAACACTGGTATACTGTTGTAGGGCAGACTGACAATCCTAATGGCGCTGCAGAAAAACTTGGTTTGTGTCCCCAGTTTTTCAAAGTGCTCGGAGAAGTTAATCCCTTGGAGGAAAAACCATTTCATGAGCTACCATTCTACCAAAAAGTATGGCTACTAAAAGGTCTCTGTGACTTCGTGTATGAAACACAAAAGGATGTTCAGGATGCAGTGCTAGGTCAGCCTATCCATGAATGCAGAGAAGTAATTCTTGGTTATGACTGCTTGGAGAATGCATATGTTCATTTTCCACAGTTCTGTGGTGCGGATGTTCGGATTTACAAACAAAAACCTTTTCAGGCTCCTGAATTCCCATCTCTTCCCATCAAAGTTAAAAAGGTACCACGTATTAAATCGGAAAGAGTAAAACATGAATATGTAACCAAAAGCAATGGGGAGGTCAGCTCTCCTGGTAGAGAACTGCTGCATCATTCCAAGACAGAAGTAGAGAAAAGTATGGACTCAGTTGTTGTCTGTCCAGAGAAAAACCCACATTTAGGCACGTTTAGGGAGATAAACTGTGAAATCAATGCCTCAAGAGTCTGTGACATCAAGAAAACAGTTTGCTTTAAAGAGAACTTGAGGAATTTGATTACTTCAGGAGAGATTGTTGGTATGGGTGGTGACTCTAGTTCAAGAGAAATAACGGATGGGGAGAATGGACAAGGTTGTGCTGAAATGGCCAGACTAAGATCTGATAAGAGTCCATTCAAGGAGAACACACTGAAAGCTTGCCAGGTGCATGTCAATGGCACTTACAATGATAACCAAGACACCAGTTACCATGAATCTGCTAAAGCAACAGTGCTAGAGAACTCGCTGCGAAATAATAAGAAACTAAATAAGATACTAGCAAAAAAGAAGAAAAAGAAAAAAAAGAAGTTGAAGGATATTCTAAATGAAAATCTACAGAGAAAACTTGATGACCTGCAAAGAAAGCGTGAGATTCATCTTCTTCCATTCAAATCTTACAAATCTGAGCTCCAGAACAAGTTGTTTATAATTAAAAAGAAAGCAAAACACAAGAAGCACAAATCTGGTAAGTTGACATTTTTAACTGTAGTAAAAATTAGGAGGATACTGATTTTTAAGCTGTGTTTTTTGCTGATAAGTCTGTATTTTATTTTGTGAAACAGGACAGCCTTATTGCATTAGACATTCCAGTTGTTAATTTTAGAGTGAAAGTTTCCCATATAAAGCGTGTAAAACAGGCTCATTAACTGACTGAACCATGATTCATTTGCAGAATTTAGAGAACATAATAAATTTGGAGAGGTTGTTGCAAAAAGTATTTAGAAGAATGAATGTGACTGACTGGTTAGCATCAGAGAGTGTCACTTGAAGTCATTTTGTGGTGTCTAATGTTATAGCAATTGTGGAAATATTTCTCCCCTTCCTGGTAATACTACCTTATCCAAATTATGAAGAAACACAGAGCAGTTACATGAGATGGTGAATCTAAAGTCATTCATACCAGAACTGTGCAGTCTTATGTCACCAAACAGTACTGCTTTAATTGTGGGCCTGGTTACTGAGTCCAACAACTGGGTTACAGAGTTTATGCTGATGACATTCTTACTGCAGATTTGGGCAGCATCTAACTAAGTGTTTCAGGTAGGTGATATACAATCCAGATTTCAGTTAACTCACTGGAAAATTTTAAAGCTATTTGGAAACAGTAAAGTTTTCAAAGTCATTAAGTGAATTCAAATTGTCAGGTAGTTGTAGTATTTCTGATGTCATATGAAGCACCATAAAAGCTTCATTCTGTTGAGTCTTGGGCTAACCTGTCTATGCTAGATTTTAGCAGACTGCTTAAAACATTATATTTTTCCAAGTGACAAGCTAATTTTCAGAACAGTGTAAACTGACAGATAAGTACTGGATTTCATCTGAAAAGTGGAAAGCCAAAATGAAAAATCTGGGTAACAGCAAAATGTCTTCTAAAGGGCAAGAAAATTCCAAGATCTGATGCCAGTGAATTTTCCTAGAAGTTAAAAGTTAAAGCTAAGGAAACAAGTAATATTTAGATCCCAGATATTTGTGCATAATACCCAAAGAATGATCTTACCATTTCAATCACAAATTCCTCCTTCCAAAAAATCTCAGTGCCCACATCTCAACAGAAATTTTAACAGTTGCAGCTGAAGTTCACATATGTCATATTCAGCAAAACAAATGTATTTTATGTTCACTTGCATGACTGTTAGCTCTCCAAAAGTGTCACTGTTTTCATTTTTCTTTAAACCAACCAAAATGAATAATAACCCAAATTCCAAACAAGGACTCTTTAGTTTATAGAACTGTTGTCCTTTATCTCTTAATATGTTGAGGCATTTTCCATCATATTCTGACCACTTCTTCATTGCAAATTTTGACCTTATTGGAGAAAATTTTCCTAAAACTTTATAGTAGTACAAGAAAGAGCTATTCTTCCTATGCTTGTTAAATGTCCGTTTATTCTGTACCTGTTAGGCTGAAATCAATACAATGGGATTCAATTCATGCTAATGCCTTGTTGTTCTGTGATGTTTCATAATGTTTAAGGCTAAGTAGTATTTGTCAAAGATCAGCTGAAATGTAAATCTTCTGTTTAAAGATTCCCTTACAAAGTAGAACAGAAAAAGAGATTTGGTAAAACCTGGTCTGAATTCACAAAGACATTCGATTTAAGTCTGATCCTGGCCATAATCATGCTTTACAACATTCTTAAAACAGTGCAGTGGGTAAAAGAGAGTATCAGGAATGTAAAAGTGAGTACCTTTCCTTACTTTTTAACAAAATTATTTTTTTTCCTGCTGCTGGTTCTCTCAGGCAGCTAAATATAACTTTGAGTCACAGTTTGTATTTCTGTTGAGATGATTTGTGCACTGCTGACTCGCTGTAGCAGTGGTAGCCATCATGAATATAGCCTGGTCATGCAGTTTTTCTAGCTGAAAACGTCCCAGAACTATTGTGAAAAGTTACTGGAGAACACAGCCATGTTATGAACCTTGCCATGATGATGAGGTTTTTGTACAATTTATGAAGAGGTGTAACCACTTTACTGAATCTGTGTCTTTGAAAGAATATGATGTTTATTACTGTGGCAGTGTTCTGTGTATTAACAGAGTGGTGGTGAATAAAATAGAAATACAGAATCAGAGCAGTTCTTTAAACAATTTGCATCCTATGCATTCCTTTTGAAATGTGATTTTGTTACTGGAGTTAGATAAATTAGGCTATACATCTTGCTTTGGACTGTGACAATGGTGATAAGGCTTGTTGAATCTGGACTAAGACAGCTATGCCAAAGTAAATTGTGGGATAGAGTAAAGGTTTCAGTGCAAGGTGCAATACAAAAGCATGAAAATCCTGTGATTGCATGTTTGAAACAGGGATTGGATGAAATTCAGAACCTCTGTAGGGTTGCAA
Source organism: Oxyruncus cristatus (assembly GCA_013399855.1). Lineage (NCBI taxonomy): Eukaryota > Metazoa > Chordata > Aves > Passeriformes > Cotingidae > Oxyruncus > Oxyruncus cristatus. Next base: position 597,342 of record VXAY01004705.1, on the reverse strand, counting down.
AAATAGGAGGCACCCGAGGCTGCTTGAAATAACTGTGATGTACCTGAAGCAAGGCTTGAAGTAAGTTGAATCCCTTTATATTGCAATTGGTGTAGAAAACACCAATACAACACAGAACTTTAGAAGAACCTTGATGTAAATTCTATACCTGTACTCATGCTCTGAAAGATTAACAGCAGTCTGCTGCTCAAAGTCCATTTCACAGTATATTTTATTTCTTTAGGTACCATTATTTTTTGTGTAGGAACTCAAGTGTTGCTTGAATGTGAAGAAATTAACTAAAAGGCCTGGCAGCAATTTTGTAGGGCCTGGTTTACTGTCCTTGGGAGTTTAATCTTCAGAAGTCTTCTGAAGGCTTTTGTCATCAGTGTTATAAAAGTTGTATTGTAGAGTTGTCTAGCCTCTAGATATGTAACAGCCTATTCATGTTGAAAACATTGAGAGCTATTCCACCAAGTTGTAACAAGGTACACAATTCATCAAGCTTCGGTGCCAGTGTCTTCAGAAACGTGTACCACGGAGGTTTTGTAGGGTTTCCTTACATTGTTCTTTAAATCAGCATTATTAATGCACTTGTCCAGACCTGTTTTGCTCTTTTGTCTATATAAAAGCACGTACTGTGTCAGTACGGAAGCTTCAAAACCCTATCGTGATGGTTCATTTTCCAGATTGTAGCATATTGTATTTTCTAATGGAAGAGTGTTGGGAGCAAGGAGCATGATAGAAGATTAGGAGATTAAAGAGGAAGTAGGACATCCTCAGTAGTTGCCAAATCTTTGAAAGGCGTGAAATGTGTCTTAGACATTTTTTGACAGAAAGATATAGGGGCTATTCTTTAATTTGAGAACAGTGGAGTTGCTCCTAGAATGTAATGAAAACAGAAATTCTTGCAGTTGAAGGGGGCTAACTTAACTGTATTTTATCATGGCAAATACTACTGAGTTAGTATTTGATGTTAAACACATCCGTTGCCCCATCTGGGGTAATAAGACTCGGCTGCATATACAGTGGAAATTTAATCTTTATTTAAAAAATATTATTCAAATAAGTTTTTATTTAAAATTGCTCTCTGTTGTCACTGTATAAGTTGTAGCATGGATTAACATTACTTTTCTTCTTCAAGAAGCTACAAAGACTCAAATATCAGAGTTTATAACAGGTCTGTAAAAACGTTCCTGTTTTCAAGTCAAAAGGATTCCAATGTAGAACAACTAAAAAATGGTTTTTGCTGAAGTCATTTGCAGGTGTCAAGAACATTCCTGTGGCTTAGTGTTTTATCTTTCTCATTTTTATGCTTCTAAAGTAGTACTAGAAGAGATCTGAATGATTTATTTTTTGTTTCCCTTCCTTCAGCCTCAGATGGCAAGACCAACTTGAGAAGGCTTATGTTTTAGTTGTATCTAATCTCCCTAGAGTGTTTTTTGGATGCTTGTAAATAGTGTGCAGGTCCTAGTTATGTTACCTTGTTAATTGCTCACACATCTATTCAGTAATAACATCTGTGGAATTTGTTTTGACTTGTAAGGAAAACCTGTGGCAGCCAGACATCTCTTGGACCTGAACTTAAATTTAATATGTAAGATTTTTCACAGAGGTGGCTAAGGAGCTCTTGGTTAATAAAATGTTGATTTCCTGTGAAACTTAAAACAGAAGTAGTTCCAGCAGCAGTGTTATTTGAAAGAAATAAATGTGAAAGATCTGTAGATCTAGATTTTTTACTTTCAGCAACGAGTTTGTTTAAAAAATTACTTGATGACAATTGTAAGCATGTAGAAGGAAAATCAATAAAACCGACCCTTAACTATCAGTCAAAAGTATGAAGTAATCCCATCTCTTGGGATTTGTAGTTGAGATTAGAATAGAGGTTAAATCAAAACAGTATTGATTCAGGGAAGTGATATTTCTTCTGCCTTTCCTATTGTGATCACCATTAATTTAGCATTAATTAGCTTAAGTTAAGAAGCAGTGATGTAAGAAATTTTTTTACATATTTATTTTGGTTTAGTTTTACTTTGTTATATAAAGCACTGTCTTTACTTTGAGACTGAATCATACCTGAAACCTGGAATACAGTGTTTTAAACAGTAAAAATATTTCAGTGCTTTCTAATGTGATGTTCACTTGCTTTGAAATTGGCTTTTCTCAGAATAGCATGTTTCATGTTCTCTTCAATGCTTTCACTAACCTCAGATATCGATTAATACTATTACTGTGTAGGTTTCTGCCCTTGTCCTTCAAGCACCAAACACTGGGTGGACAAAGCAGTATCCAAGTGAATGCTGCATGTGCCTACTGAACACAGTTTTCAGCTTTTTTGGCAGATGAGTATGGGGTGGCTTAAGTAAGTTTACTATGGAAAACCTGTGTTTTGCTGTATTTCTGCTGCGAGAGAGGTTTGTTTTCGTTCAGACAAAACAATGGTGTGATAGCTAAAATGTTACACAACTGCACTGTTCTTTATTCCAGAGTGTATGCATTTTGACAGTGCTCTTGTTTCAATTTAATATGAAAGTAGTTTGTTTCAGCAGGTAAAGCCAGAAAATGTGCAAATTGAGTTTTTGGGCTCTGATGCTGCCAACTGTGCGCATAGGTTGGTCACATGTTATTGGAGAGAAATTTTACTTCAAGTCAATAAATAATTTTGGTTTATATCCACAGGTAATTGTGTTATAGTTTAAATTGGGATAAGATTAGTTGTAGTTTGCTTGAAGAATAAAGTGATTATGTATTTTCCTTTTATTCTCTGGTAGAGAAAGAAAAGTACTCTGTATTTGTTGTACAGTCCTGATTCATTTACCGAACATGAAAATTATCCAACCTGGGATGTCTGTAGTTGTCCACTCTCTAGCATCAGAAGTGGCTTAGCTGTGAGTATTGGAGGTGATATAAAAAGAGCTGATCCTCTCCTGCAGTGTGAGAGGGGAAAAGGGATGATAGTTATGACTTCCATTTGAGGTAGGATGTCTCAGTCTCTTCCCCTCTGAACTGAAACCGAACTGAGATGTGGAGCCTGTTGGAAAAGGCAGTGTGGAGACATAATTAGTAATTGTGGCACAGTAAATTGTGTGCGAGTGAATGTAAAGTTACACAGCAGCAGTATAGGCTGACAGTTCCTAGCTTTAGAACAGTGCCATTTGCAGCAAAGTATATTTTTCAATATAGTTTTGATGTGTATGTTTAAATACAAACGAGTTGGGGTTTTTTTATTAATCTAATAATGTTATTTTATAATCCTGGCAGTAAATAAAGCACTTTTTTTTCCTGAAGTGTTGGCTATATTTGAAATTGAACTTTACATCAAAAAGATGTAAAACTTTAGTCTTTATTATAAATGTTACCCAATAGTAGAAAAGGAATAAGAATAAATCACTATTTATTTATCAGTATTTATAAAATATTTATCAAACACTTGTCAGAGTAAACATAATCTACTGTTGTAGCTATTGTTGGATAAGGAGGCCATCATTAGTGCCTCAAGATGGTGGGGTTAACAACATCTTTCATGTACTTCCTTCCAGCTGTTGAAGGAGTAGGCCTCTTCAGCTGTTTCAAGATCATGATTTTCTTTGGACTTCTTAGTTTAGTTTGGGAAACTCTTTATTTGTTTTGATGGAGAGTGTTTTTCTCATTTCAGTCTTACCTGATTATGGAGAAGGGTAACAAAATTGATTGGACAAAAGCATTATCTGGTTTGTCTTCCTTCTGAGCAGTACAGTCCTGAGTTAGTGATTCCTGTGTATTTGTTACTAATTTGTCGCTTGCATACTGTGCAAGGCAGTCTTTTTTAAAAGGTCACAAGCTGTAGAAATGCTGGTCGGAGGAAACATCTGGAGGTCATCTACTCTGATTCCTTGTTTGGAGCAGAACTGAGACAAATACCAGAGCAGGTCAGATGTAACTTGAAGATCTCTAAAGACGGAAGTCTGTTTTTTGAACCACTGTTACCCTTCCCTCTCTGAAAATTTTTGTACTGGAATTTCTGTATTATTTTATCGATGTGTAGAATTCTTGCTACGTGCTTTATAAAATATGGCTAGTAAAAGGTGGAATCTGGGGTCTGGGAAGGAAGCAAACTGTATTGAATAGGTGAGCTAAAAAGATTTCTTATTAGAAATACTTATTTTCATTATCTTAGGTTTTTCTAAGTTTTTCTAACTGGTTGCTGTCATTCAGCAATTAAATATATTTGTACACTGAGTATGTTCTGAGATGTACAGTGCACTGAGATCTGGCTCCTGTCAAAAACATTACTTTATCTGCTAAGGAATTAATATAAGCCATTTGAAATAGTAACTTTACCTACGATTATGGGCAAAATATCCCCGGCAGACCTCAGTGGAGTGATTTGAAAAGTTGTCCCTCCCAGCTGATGCTGGTTCAACCCCTTAGTGATTTTGTTATCCCAAGGCAGGGTTAGTTGCCAGATGTGGTAGAGCCAATTACACACAGAGATAAGGTAGTTTATTACAAAGTTGCAGGTCTGGGTGCTGGGTGGTAATCCACAAAACCAGCACTCCTCTGGGTTACAAAGCTGCATTTTTAAACACTGTTTTATAATATATTTCACCTGAGTAATACATATGGGTTACTAGATAACTGCTCGTTGTGAAAGAATAGGTTCCTGTTACCATTGTTTGCAGATGTTTGAAGTTGAGAAATACTATTTTGGGAAAAACAGATACAAGCTTTTTTAAAAGGAAAAGAGTATCAGTACTGCTGGCACAACTTCTTTTTAATATCAATTTTGTATTTTATAAGGAAGTTACTAGGGTAGAAAAGATGAATTTGCCATAAGTAGTTTGCTGTATATATTGATTCTCTCCCATTGTGCAAGTATCTGTAGTGTTTTCTTAATTTTGATACGTAATAGCAAAAAATAGCCTGCACCATAGATAGCTGGTGTAAAAAAATGTGAAAAAGACTGTAGTGCTTCTCTGTACAGGTACAGACCTAGCTCAGGGCAGATGCCAGCCTGGGAATTGCGTAGATCTTTTGGTACATGTATTCCAACAGGCATGCTTTAAGATAACCCATATGTCATACTCTAACTTTTTTTTTTTTTCCCTTGGTTCACTTTACACAGAAAGTAAGGCTCATTTTCGTTGTACTTCTAGACAGTTTCTTTTAATTTTTGGTCTGTCTGTTACCCCATATCTTTCCTGCTTCATACTTTTTAGGTCATGATGCAAAGGAATTATTTTATTTGTTTTTTTAATTGTTTATAATTCTTTCTAACAATTTTCTAGCTCTGTCACAAGGATATATTGGGGAAAAGAGAGAGAGTATTTCTGTTAACTGTTATTTTTTGAAGTACACTGCATCATAAATCATACCACACCGCATGCTGAAAATATTCAAGTAAACATTCGTTGAAAAGTACCGTAAAATATTCAAGTAAAGTGAAAATTTCATTTTAAGCATAATCAAATCTTCCTTTTTGTAAGGAAGCAAGACAGTCCAGCTGCCCTGTTTTTTTATTGTTTCATATTCTTTCCATGTAACATTTTTTCACAGGGCTATAACAAGTAACAACCATACCACCAGACTTCTTTTTGAGTCAGTTTGTCAAGAAAGGTTGTAACTGTCTCCTTTAGTTCAGTAACTGGACAGCGATGTTCTCAGTAGTAGCAATTATGTTTTCAATGCAACTGTATCCATAGACTATGTAACAAAAATGGTGACTTTTTTGCCCTTTGTCAGGACATTTGGGTGGTTGTTCTAATAAACATGCTTCTTTGTTTTATCACATGTTCTCTAGTGTGAAATCTGTAAGTGTTTATTTTTTATAATTGAGGGTTCTTTAAATTTTTTAATGTGTTCAGTATGGGGAGTTTCAAATCTAGGCTAGTTTAGTGATTTTTATATAGTTTGATTTTATGTGGTGTTTAAGTTCTAGATTCTTCAAGCCCTGTGCCTTGTCCCTTAAGTGTGTTTATTTCAGAGTCAGGTAAGATGTTCAGGAAACTCATAGTATAATAAACTGAAAATATAGATGTCTAGGCATCTGTAGAATAGATGAGATGTATGTATATGTACATACATATTTGCCCACACAAGAAAACATGTGTTAAGAAAAAGTTAAATGCCATATTTGCCAATATTTTCATTATTATAAATACTGAATGTGCCTGTGCTTGTGTTATTACCAAGTCCCTGTAATTATGCTAGTTGACAAAAATTTCCACATTTTATGATTATTTTTTTCAAGTTCTTTTTTTGTTTAAGGTTTTTAATTCTTTTTTAAGACTCCTAAATATGAACACAGTAGTAATGTTAGAGTGATCATCTTGGCCTGACTGAACAAGTTAAAAGTGTTCTTATTTCAATTTATCATATGAATGTAGAAATAACTATATAAGAAACTCTCCTGTCTTGCGTATGTTGCTTAGCGACAAAACTACTTGATTTGAGAAATGTATGTCAGAGCTCTGACACTGGAGGCAGTAAAGCACCTGCCTTACCTTCAAAGGGATGTTTTGCTTAATCCTTGTTCTTATATAGCACAGGTGGGTGTAAACTGCATTATAGGAAGGTGTTTAGTTTCTTCTAAAACTGTTAGGTTTTGCTGCAGCCAGAAAAAACAATAGTCTGATTTCATTGGTAACTTCAGTATGTTCAGTCAGGGATTTCTAGATATTGCTTGTGCTTTGAGGGTATCGTTTTTACTGTATGGTTCAGAGATCCCAGATTCTAATGCATGATTCGCTTTACAGTGTCAGAGAACAAATCTTACAGGTAAGATGCTATACTTCTTAAGTTTGTGCTGTAAGTTCTGGATTTCACTCCTTTCAGAAGACTGGTGTGAGTGTTTCCTTTATGACTGAAATTTTTAGGTGCCATATTATTGGAATTGTAGTGGGTTTATTTCTTCTTTTTTTTCCTTTTTTTTTCTTTTTTTTTTCCTC
>VXAY01004705.1:516431-588191 GCA_013399855.1 Oxyruncus cristatus | reverse complement strand
TTAGACTGTAACATCAGTACCTTTCCTTTTGCCTTCATGTTAACTTACACATTAAAACATAGAACAATTTAGAAAGGCAGTGTGGTTCACAGTAAAATTAATTGCTTAGTTCCACCGAGTCCTTTTTTAAGTCCTTTTAAAATACTTATTCTAAAATACATAAATTCTACGTCTAACACTTTCTCATAAAATACTTAATTTTATGGCTACAACAAGAAGGAGCAAAGAACACTGAAACATAAATAAGAAACTCATTAGGAGAAATATGATCTAGATTCCATAACAAAATGATAATACAAAATACGCTACACTTTGTTCTTACTGTCCTTTTCATCTTTGCTTCAAAACGCTGGCTTTGTTCTGTAAGGTGGGAAATGTTAACCATGTGAGAGAAGATTCAGAAATACTTTTTTCCCAATCAGTGTGCATCTCTGTTTCCCCATCTGAAATCACACTGTGAATGACAAAATATAATTTTTTTCTTGAACCTTTTTTATAGTGGTTTTCAGTACAGTACTGAAATATTTCAAATACCAAACTAATTTTGACCATAAATCCTCCAAGCTCAGCTGCTGTTACCTTCCTTGTTTTACCAGTGTGTAATTGACACACAGATATGAGCCTCAAATGTACACCTCCTCTGATGAAAATTGGAACTTAGAGATTTGATTGCTCTTGCCTGTCATCCCCAGCCCCAAGACAGCTAAACATTGTTTTTCCCAATGATGTAATTTGGATTGTCTCATGGAAGAAAATAAAAAGTAGTGATAATATTTAGTAACTAAATTTTCAGGTATATAGTCAAAAGAGTGGATTGTAATTATGTTGGGAAAATCTTTATCCATGCCTTTATTGACTTTTTTCAAGGACTTTATGTGACATACTTGCAGTTTTTTGCATAATAATACAGTATCATAGATTTCTTCACAGGCCAGGCAGGCAAAGACAGTATTTGACTTCAGTTTTCACCTTATGTATTTAACACTTCTTTAAGTGCCGGACAGACATGCATGTTGAACCTGGTAAAGTACACATTCTGTTTCCTGTCTTAAGAGAGATACCTTTTGCGAGTTAATTTTGCATACCTTGCATATGGCAAGACAGTGCCAATTTCCCTATTAATTTGCTATTGTAAACTTGATAAATGTCAAAACTGTGAACTTTAGTTTGAGTCACTCCAGTTCCTCAGTGCTTCAAATGTACACAAGTGCTATGAAAACAATGGCATGAATGCATTAGCGGTTTCTGAAATTTATGTATTTTGCAAAAAGTATCAGTTCTGTGTTTTAATAGTGAAACAAAGGCTTTTTTTAATATGACTTTGCTACAAATATAAAACTGCACATGAATTTGATGTAAAACTGTACTGAATTACTGAATTGGGAAAAATAATTAGCAGTTGTGTGATAAAAACAGTTTTTCTGGGGTAGGTTTTGCACACTTGTTTCTTTGATTATAATTTTTTATTTTCTTAAATTATTTTAAAATGTTTGCAGTAATAATGAAAAGATTTTCACCTAAGGGTGTTCAGAAAAAGCAAGTCTTAACATTCAATAACCTGCAAGAACCTAACAGCTTAATAATTTCAGGTTTAGGAAGTCTTAAACTACTCTAAATGATAAGACAAAATGTAAACATTAATTTTGCTTGATGGTTTTTTCAGGAACATAACATCCATTTTCTGAAAGGAAAAAATGTAAAAAAGCTGATCTCTAAAGTCAGGAATAAGAAGAATATAATACTTTCTCAAAACATACATGAATAGGTAGATCTGACAGATACCTAGTTTGCCTTAGTACCATAGAATCAGCAAGATTGGAAGAGTCCTTCAAGATCATCCAGTCCAACCAGCACCCAGCACTACCACTGTAATCCCTAAACCACTAAACCATATCAAATCCAGATGTGTCTTGAACACCTCCAGGAATGGAATACTCTGTGTCAGCATATAAGGTTATGTTCAGGAAAAAGTTGTAACAAGTGTGATATGTTATAAGCACAGCATACTCCAAAGCTTGTGTACTTTAATTTGCCAGGGAGTAGTTTGGAACTCAAAGATGTTCCAACTCATTACTGCACTTGAGACAAATTTGGTAGTTGTCATTCACAGAAGTTTTAAGAAAATACCTACATTTTGAAATGGAAGCTTACAGGTGGAGATATGATTTATGTCTAAGAATAGAGGATTTTCTTTTTAGATTTTCTTGCTTTCAACAAGTCCTGCTTTTTTTTTTTTTACTTTTAAAAATGCTCTAAGAAAAAAATCACATGGTAGCACTAAGTAATACCGTGCTTTTACATTTTATTTAACTTCTTTGTGTGTTTTCCAAGTCCCACATCACCGAGTGTTTGTGTTCATTTGTTTTTTAGCTTATTTGCACTAATCTTGATGAACTCAGGGAATTAATCACAAAGATTGAGAATGAACTCAAAGATCTGGAGGACATTAAAAAGAAATCGGTATGTGACATTAACAGCTTTCTCTTGTATGGATATAAAGCAGTGCCAATTATTGACTGAGGCCTCAACTGAAGATTTTTATGCTGTTCAATAACTGCATAAAACCTCATATGGTTGAAACATAGAAACTGTAATTTTGATCTTACCTGTATGTAGTGCTCTGTTCTCAATGTTTTTAAAAGTGAATTCAGTAACTGTGTTAACACATTTCACTGCCAAAATAAATTTGGATAGTGGCAATACCTTGGAAGGAGTAGTTCGTTTCTATTAAACATGTTAACATTCTGCCCGGAGGACAAATTCTTACCAACAAGCAATTACAGGATAGAATTCTCATATCTGCCTATGCAGTGCTGATCAGAACTTCCAGTGAGCTGACTCTTACATTGTTTATTGGGATTCCTAACTCCTTTTGTTTGCAAGTAAGTTATTAAAATAGGCTTTGTTTAATTTTTCTTGAAGTAGGTTGTCCCGGAAAGCATGCTGTCTGGCTTTTGATGTCAGACTGAGATACAAATTTTACCAATGTATGCTGGATCAGTCAGTCCATGCAGCTGAAAACCTCAAATGAGTAACAGTTAGACAAGAGAATCCAATATGTTTTGGCTTTTTAGGAGGCAGTGATTTTAATTAAGATTTAATTAGATAAGTTTAAATACATGAATAGTACTCATTTAAATGTCCCTTTTTAGTGAATTCATCTTCTTGCTTCTTTTCATTGTAGTTCTGTTTATTGAACTAGGCATTTCCATGGCATTTCTATAAAAGATAGTAGATAAAAATGTTGCTTTTTCTAAATCTTAGAAACTAAGCTGCTTTTAATTCAAGTGAATGTCTACAGTCTCATGCGGAAACAACTAATTCTTAAATTTTTTAAATAGAGGAGAGAGATGTAGGAGAGAGGCAGTATAAATTAGGATGCTGAAAGACAAATTATTATGCTAAGTGCAGACACTTAGCATAATAATTGTTAAAGTATCCAAGGAAATAAAAACAGCTTTATCTTGAAATTATTTTGCAGTTGCTAAATTGCAAATTAGTTTTATGATAAGAATGTCAAGAGGTTATCAAAAAGGTTATGTCAACAATAGAAGAAAAAGTCAAAAAATGAGAGTATGCTACAGCGTATCAATAATCTTTGTGTAGGTGAGACCTTTAGTCTGCTAGTAAAACTGTATGAACAAGACTTCTTCAAGGGTAGACAAATGCTAAATATGTCATAATTGCTCTTTGAACTGAAATCTGATAATGTCATTATGTAAGTAAGTTGCATGACTTCAGCAGGAATACTATGTTTAGTTCTAATTGCACCGTCTTAAAAAAAACAAACACTTAAGTACAGGGGAGTTAATATTCAGCATTCGGAAGTTGTGAGGTAAGGACAGTCTTTCTTGTGCTTGTATAGACCTATTAGATCATGATTCTGGGTCTCTAAACAGGGTGTTGTTAGAAATTTTATGTAAAGAAAAAGGGTTAGGATTAATTCCCAAAGAAGTGGTTATGAGGAAACAGTAAAGTGAGGTACTGATTTTTTAAAAACATAATTATTAGGGAAGGTTCATGTTTTCCTTTCAAACATATAAATAGAAAGATGTTAAATTAGATGAATAATCATAACTTTGACATGCTAAAATTAGGTTTCAGTTTGTAAGGAAAGTCATTAGGATGTCACTTTTAATGTCTTAACACCATGTGTAATTATGTTAGGTGAAAAATTGGAGAAAAATCCGATATTTATTCTTCAGCTCTGACTAAATGACAGTGGCAGTTTCAGAAGCATCTAGAATCAAGTTTGTTAATTTTTTCTGACTATTAAGTAAAACGTGGTTTTAATTTGGTACTAGAAATAGGACCTAATGTGGAAGCTTATTTTAATATGATGGTATTTATATATGCTGTTCATGGACTTTTTTTCTTGTTTTGACCCAAAGATGGTGATGTTCTTACTACTTTGTGGTAACTTTATTGATTTTTGTTTGCAATAGTGACCTGGGTAAAGCCATAGGAATCTTCTTCATGGCTAATCTCCTTGGTAATTCCAGTTTTAGTAATTGCTAGCACATGCTACTGAGAAAAATCCTCAAGGCAAGCTTTAATGTTATGTTAATTACTAACACATATTAGAAATACAGCTTGTCTAACTGATAGTTACACTTTTAAATATAACCTTTTCTTAGTCCTAATCTCCCTTTCGTTTCCTAGAAGACCATTCTAGAGTACATAAAAGAAATTCCTTCTCCAGAACTTGGAAGTAGAGGAGACTGTAATGAGAGAGCTGAGCTGTAACACTTTTTTAAGATGAATAAACTTACTGTTTTCCCTCATTTTTTATAGGTAGTTGGACTGGTTGTATCTGACACGTTTCAGAACATCAGCTTGAGACAACAAATGACATGACAGATTTTTGTTTGGCAAGTTAAAAGCAAATTAGAACAGGGTTATGTAATGGAAATTTTAAGTGTGGACACTTCAACAAGCTTCTTCCACAACAATGAAGTAATAAATCTGCTTGGTTGATTAAAACAGTTTGTTTCTGTAGTCTTATACACTGCATTGTCTTTTGAATTAGTTATGAGTGGTATTTTTCCTTTTAAAAAGTCTTGCACTTTTGATTGATTACTGGTGAGTTTGTTGTACCAATTTTGAGATTTGCTTTGTGCTAGTTCACTGTAACTGTTTAGAGAGGAGAATTAAATTTGACCTCAGTTCTTTAGTTTTGAACAGAGTTCAACTCTGCTCTTGAACTCTAGCCATAGTTCTGAAGTGACACTGCAATTTCTCATATGCTTTCAACTGACATAAGCCCAAACTGCTGCCAAATAAGTTGTTCCTACTCTCTGTGTCTCTGGAAGCTTCTATTTTCTATGCCACCCCATGAGAGGCTAGCAAAATCCTTTGTTCAGCTGCGTGGTGAGAGAGTTAGTCTGTGATAAACCTAACTACTCTTTTTCTGCTGCTGAGTTTTTTTTTAATCCAGATCAGTTTTCTAGTGCAACTTATCATGCAGTTACACAAATACCTGTGCTTGTATTCTCCTAAAGTCTGAGCAGTCATTGTAAGAACAGGTATGAGCATCTGTGGGGAAAACAAAGTGGGACTGATTTGGACAGGAAAAGTGACGTTTTGTGACAAGTGAAGTTGTGTGTGATATTACATAAGGAGTGCTCTAAAAAGTCTATCTCTTCAGCTACTACACAATTCTATGTATTATGTGTAATATAGCTCCTGTATCTTACATATCCAGAGGGAGGTGAGAAATCAAATTAGTGAGATTTACTGTTTGAGTACATGGCAGGAAATCAGAAAGTGAAAGGTGCAGAAAGGGGACTTTAAAGGACTTGTGTTTAATGTTCTGTGCACTGTTTAGTGAAAAGATGGAGAATGGTTCCCTAAGGAATGTGTAAGCTAGAATCCTTTAATTTTAAAATAGTGTGACTGAACATGGCAGTAAAAATTGAATTAATAGAAAAAAAATGTGTGAAATTACATGGGTGAAATTACAAGCAGTGAATCGAAAATTATAAACCTGAAGTAGAATATACTAGCTAAAAATTCTTTTGAGATTTTATTGCGTTTTTACCTGTTATTTGCTGAAAATTTAGACTGTATATATAATATGCATGGCTGTTCAGTTGAATGTGAGCTCTTAGAAATTTGCTGTACCTATCAAATTAATCAAGACATGCAAAGTAGCCTAATTCCACACTTGGAGGGGTATTGCTGAAAAAATAATTTTGTCAAACATAATAGTGAAGCATTTTGCTAATATATTTAGGATAACATAGAGACTTCTATCTAATATATGAAATTTCTTTTATGAGAAGAGATGGTAGAGTAGCACCTCCTGTCCTGATCAGTATGCAAGATAACAACTACGAGTTTCTGACATTTTGGATCCCATTTTTCCATAGGTCTTCTGTGTCTGGTCAAACCAGTGGGAGTTGCAGCATGAGTGGAAATCATCTTACTGCCTTGCAGATAATCAGCTTCTCTTGTGATATGAAGTCATTTTGCTTTGTGTGTGTGAAACTGTTAATTAAACCATTTTGTAGATCATTTGTATGTACTTCACTGTTGCATATCATAGCAAAATTTTTTTTATTTAGTTTATTTTTTTCCAAACCCTCCTTGACATTGTTAAGTATGAAAGTGACTACCTTTGGGAGTGAATATATGTTTTAGGCAGATGAGTCAGAAGGGCTGAAAGAAAGCTGAGGTTTTCTGCAGCTTCAAGTCCGTATCTGCTGCAAAAATACTTGTTCCTGAGGGCACCTGAAAATTTAGAGAGGAAAAACTCATTGGTACGGAGCAGAAATATTTAGAACCTAGGACATAAATTAATTTATAAGGCTAGTAAAAGGAAAGGAATATATTGATCCAGGATGGAACATAATATTTTCCGTGTCTGCTTTTTTTGATATTCCAAACAAGCTGCTGTTAAATTTGTTTGTACAAGGTGTAAGTATCTAAACTAAGAGACTGTTTTCTGGTTTTTTTAATTGATTTGCTACATTTATTTTAAAATATGTTAATATATGACAAAAATAATGCAAAATGGTTCATTTATTAGAAGAAGTTTATAAATACTCCTCTCTGTTCAGTGAAAAAATGGAAAATACTGTCATATGTTTGAAAATGTCTGCCAGGGAAACTGTTTAGACAAGACTCTACAGGGACTTCCAAGAAGAACTTCCCTTCAGTAGAAATTCATTTAACCGTCAGAAATAGGTTAGGGCTCTTACTGATATTTTAGTGAGTCAGACCTCAACTTTATAAACAATAAAGTGGAAAAATTTACTGTGTCTTCTCATTTGGGCCCCATGGAATCTTTGGTAGTATTGGGTTAAATCTTACATTTTTATGAGGAGGTTAACTTGCTTCTCCTGCTTCCTCCCTCCTCTTCTCCTGACCTCTTCCTCCCTCCGCAGTAAAATATGTACCATGCTTGAAACTTTTGCATGTAAGGACGTTTTGGTTATACTTGTTTTCTTCAGCATTACTATATTTACATAAACATACACACAAGCAAAAAATACTATAGTTTGAGGAATCTGTGTATGCGCAGATGCTGGGAGGTTTAAACTGCAAGTTTATAGCTTTAAAGACGTTCTTGTAAGTACTTAGAATAACAGAATTTTAATTAGATTAGATGTGCTTCAAGTCTTACCACTGAAACGTTTTATTTAAGCCTAGGTTCTATGTTATTATGCATCTTCATTTGTACTGTATATAACATACTCTCTTTTTCCATTCTTTATTCCAAAATTTGTTTGGTACTTTAGTCATTTCTAAATAGTTGGTTATTGCTTCTCTGTGGCTTCCCTGCATCTCTTAAAAACACTAATATGCGCCCAAAATGTTGAATTTTGAGAGTGAAATTTACACGTTTACATCCATGCAGCTTCCTGTACATTGAAGATGTGGAGCTTTTGTAATACTGAGTTGTATAATATGAATGAATAATGCCAATATTAGGCTTCAATTTTTGAAATCTTCTCCAAAATATTTGTCTTCTCTGATATATCTGACTTAGACTTATCTCACAAGCTTTCAATATTTTTGTCTCAGTCTTTGGTTTATCTTAGCTCTTCCAGCTTTCTTTATTTTTTGGCTACTTTTTTCACAACTTTTTTCTCTCGATCTTTCATGTGTTTCCTTGTGTAGCTGACTAAACATCCAATAAGTGTATGCTAACAAGCTTTTTTTAAGCCACTTTCATCACATATGTTTCTACAGTTCCAAATGTGAAAGTGTGGGCTCTCCATCAGAGATGAATGTGTACATTTCATCTGGAACATTTTTGTCATAGAGATACTACTGTATATTCAGAACATTTCACAGTGCTCTGGATGTTGGTCGGTTGTTGTTTTGAAGAAATAATTCAAGGCATCCCTGTCAGCACACAGTTCTAACAAAACAGCTGATTTTAAGATGCTCAGCTGAAGAATAGAGAAGTACTTGTGTATCCAGAGTTAAGAAGATAAAATATTCAACTATGTGAGAGGGAGTTAAGTAAGATCATAACGACTTAAAAGACATAGCTTTTTTTGTAAATAGCTTCAGATACTGTGTCCATCCAGTTTTTTCATAAGTTACGGAAGTTTAAGTTAGTTAATAACTAGAAGTTCTTCCAATGAGGAGTGAAATGTGACAATTCAGTGCTGGATAATTTCACTGTTCTGAATCAGGTTCAAAACAATAGTAAGATCATGCTGATAATAAACTTTCTCCTGTGTTTTTGTGGTTTATATGTTCAAAAAAAATGTGGTAGGTGGATCAACACAACAATGATTTTGTAGTAATTTTGCCTAAGTAAAATTAGAATGTGTGTCTAAACATCTGAATAAAACGCCATTTCATAGTAGTGAAGTAAATCAGGAGACAGAGACAGTCTTGGTAGCATGAAGTTTGTTCTGGTTTTGTTGTTGGTTGTTTGTTTTACTTTGTTTGCAGCGTATAAGAGTATGAAATACCATTTTATGATATAGTTTGACATGATCTGATACCTAGGTCATGGGTGTGTAAGCTGAAGTCTGAGGACTTTTCATTAGTTACTGGTAAATGCTCAAAAATAAAATTAAGAGATGTCAGGAGTGTATTTGTTTTATAATTTACTACAAGTCATTCTTCCTGGCTGTTTTTAGTCCCAGTCTTCAAATAACATCGGAGGTTAGGTGTTGATATATATTTATAATATTCAGAATGATGTTGCTGAAGGTAAAATACATGGTACTAATTTTCAGGAACTTTTACTGTAGAATATAACTAAGGATTTTCAAAATTAAATTATGAATTTGCATAGTATGAATACAGACTAATCATTCATTCTTATTCAGTTAAAATTGGAGGTGTCTGAAATTCTAGTATTTGGCCCACAAATTAGATATTCAATGTTAATCTATATCTGAATTGAAGAAGTTACTGATCTCTGTTCTTTAGGTATCTGATGTCCAAAGCAGCTGGAGATCTCCAACTCCCTCTCTGTGTGACATCACTAGAAAACACTAGACTGGTGATGTCACACATACCACAGAACCCCGCTGCAGAATGGAGCAGGCCTATTAAGGGTAAGTTTTCTCCCTCCACCACCACCCCTTTTCAACAATATTGCATGGTTTTATAAGGTTACTAATTTTCTTTACTTTATGTCCTTTGGAATATAAAGTAAAGATGACAGAAAATCTTATAAAACTGCGAAATATTGTGGTGTTGTGTGTGTGTTTATTTAAAAGCAAAACAAAACCTCCCATATAAAGTTCGGTCCTTACCCCATATATCAATATCCTGGCTCCAGTCTGCTTTGGGATTCCATGATGAGTATGCCAGAATAGTGTATGTTGGGGCATCAATCACAGAGAGTGGAGTCAGCATTTCCTGGCTGCTCTGGATGTCAGAAACCTTTTTTTAAAAGGTAAGTTTTCAGTTGAGAATGTGTTCAATGTCTCTTTGCCTTCATATGGAAACATTCAGCATATTTCTAAAAAGTATTTGTATTATGCTTGCATTTTTAAAATTTACTTGTAACTTGACACAGCTCAAAGTCACATTTTATACTTGTCCTCTGTCTAGGCCTTCTTTTCTCATATTTTCCCTTCGTTAATACCCTATATTGTGTTTCCAGAAAAAAAGCGGTGTTCTGTTTGTCTACTATCTGGAACAAGATGGTAACTAAATTCTGTTTAATATCATTCTCAATGATCTGGACAAGGGCACCTTCAGCCATTTCAGAGGCAACACGAAGCTGGGCAGGAGTGTTGATCTGCTGGAGGGTAGGAAGGCTCTGCAGAGGGATCTGGACAGACTGGATCAATGGGCTGTGAGGTTCAACAAGGCCAAGTGCCCCATCCTGCACTTGGGTCCCAGAAACTCCAGGCAGCATCACAGGCTGAAAGTGTCCCGGTAAAAAAAGGACCTGAAGGTGCTGGTCAACCGTGGCTGAACATGAGCCAGTGGTGTGTCCAGGTAGCCGAGTAGGCCAGTGGCATCCTGGCATGCATCCAGCGGGACCAGGGAAGTGATTGTCCCCCTGTACTTGGCACTGGTAGGAATCAAAGCACCTGGAATCCTGTGTTAATTTCTGGGCTCAGCTCCTCACTACAGGAAAGACATTGAGGTGCTCGAGCATGTCCAGAGAAGGGCAACGGAACTGGTGAAGGGTCTGGAACATAAGACCTGTGGAGAGCAGCTAAGGGAGCTGGGGCTGTTTAGCCTGAAGATGAGGAAGCTCAGGGGAGACATTACTGCTCTCTACAACTACATGAGAGAAGATTGTGGCCAGGTAGTGGTTGGCCTCTTCTCCCAGGTAACAAGTGCTGTATGTTTCTGATGAAAATACGCTGTCAGAGGTTCAGCCTGAACCTCCTAGGCTTCAGTTTATAACTAATCTCCTACATTTTATCATTTGGTATTTCTGAGAATTTGCAACACAGACATTTGTAAAAGCAAGTCTGTTATCTATAGAAATTAGTCGGCAGCTATGCAAGTAGGGAGTTAAGTCATAGCTTTATTAATTATTGATTTGCCTTTTTTTTTCTTTTCCTCCTGGGAAAAAACCACAAAACTGTGTTAGAGAATAAAATTACATAGCAAAAGAAATGCTAAGTTTTGTAGTGATGTATCTTAAGGTTATAGATA
Source organism: Oxyruncus cristatus (assembly GCA_013399855.1). Classification (NCBI taxonomy): domain Eukaryota; kingdom Metazoa; phylum Chordata; class Aves; order Passeriformes; family Cotingidae; genus Oxyruncus; species Oxyruncus cristatus. Next base: position 577,097 of record VXAY01004705.1, on the reverse strand, counting down.
TATTTTTTTGTGTCTCTTTTTACTGTTTAATATAATGGAATAATAGCATCTGGCCTTTGCGGAGATCTTACACGTTTGCACTGAAAATCAACACAATTTAGAATAATGTTATTTGATCTATGTTTGTTCTGTCCTGACTGTTTCTGAGGAGAGAAGGTTCTTCTCATGGCTTAAATTTGTCTATGTTTCCATTAACAGATTTATTGTCAACTCCAAAACCCAAGTAAGAAAGATGAATAGTTGGGATAAAGGGAAATATTTTACATTCGTAAAAATTATGTTGCTATAAAATTTACATTAAAATGTAGACTGTTCCAGGAACTATATCCAGTGAATCTTTTTCACAGATTCACAGAATGAGTCCAATCAGAAGGGGCCACAGTGTGTCCAACTTTCCTGCTCAAGCAGAGTTATCCCAGAGTACATGGCACAGGATTGTGTCCAGACAGTTCTTGAATATCTTCAGTGAGGGAGACTCCACCTTTCTGGGCAGTCTGTTCCAGTGCTTGGTCATCCACACAGTAAAGAATTTCTTCCTCAGGTTCAGGCAGAACTTCCTGTACATCTGTTTGTGCCCATTGCCTCTTGTCCTGTTGCATGGCACCGCCAAGAAGAGCCTGGCTTCATCCTCTTGGCACCCTCCCTTATAAACATTGGTGACATCCCCTCTCAGTCATCTCTTCTCTAGCTGAACAGGCCCAGCTCCCTCAGCTTTCCTCGTAAGAGATGCTCCAGTCCCTTCTTCTCTGTCACCCTCCACTGGACCTGCTCCAGGAGCTCCATGTCTCTCTTGTACTGAGGAGCCCGGAGCTGGAAACAGTACCCCACATCTGGGCTCCCTAGAGCTGAGTGGAAGGACAGGATCATCTCCCTCAACCTGCTGTCAGTGATCTTCCTAATGCACCCCAGGACACCACTGGCCTTCCAGGCCACAAGGACACACTGCTGGCTCATGGACAGCTTGTTGTCTACCAGGACCCCAGTCCTTCTCTACAGAGCTGCTTTCCAGAAAGTCAACCCCAGCCTGTACTGGTGCCTGAGGTTATTTCTCCCAAGGTGCAGAACCCTGCATTTGCCTTTGTTGAATTTCAGACAGTTCTGCTCTGCCCATCTTTCCAACCTGTCAAGGTCCCTCTAAAGTGCTGCACAGCCCTCTGGGGTATTGGTCACTCCTCCCACCTTTGTGTCCTCAGCGAACTCACTGAGGAGGCCTTTGTCCCTTCATCCAAGTCATTGATGATTAAGTTAATACTGGACTGGTATTGAACCATGGAGTACACTACTAGGAACAGGCCTCCAACAGGAGCTAGCTCTAGAATTCAGGGGGCCAGGGGTTGATTAGGTTTTTTGTTAATTTTTGTAATCAAGGAGAAAAGTGACTTCGTAGTTGTTCATCTGTGAAGTGTTAATGAAGCCAATAAAGCCTTGAAGCCTGTCCTTGACTAAATGTTCTACTTTATCTGGCTGCCTGATACAGTTATCACTCTGCTGATATTTATATCTCATAAATACTCTTTTTTAATATTTAAGCCACTCTCTTAGCCTTATTTAAAGACCAGTTAGTCTCAGAAATTAATAATTTCACGTTGTTTTTACTCTGTAGTGATTTTTCATCTCTTTTTAGTACTACATTTTCATATATCCCCTTCTTTGCTGTATCAACTGCATGTGCAGCATTTCTATATCACAATAGTAGTATTGTTTATTTTTGCTATTTGATTTTTGTTTTGAGACAATCCACTAGTACTCTGTAGTATATAAGTTCATCCTTTTAAAACTGTCTATGAAAATGTTTTATATGTCTTACAAGAAAAATCTGTGCACATAATACCGTTTCATATGTTAATTAATTCTGTTGATTACTGACATTAGGAGATGATATCAGATGCCCCAGTAGGCTACAGTGAGCATAGGGGCTGTTTTCTGTTGCACTGGCTAGTGACAGGTTTTGTGCTGCAGTGCATTAGATGTGCAAATGTGACCACAAGTGAAGGAAATTAAAATAGTTTACTGGCTTGTCTATGTGTTCAATAGTGATCATTATGTGGTAATGTGGTATAATAGCCTACTTAAAATATTTGCTTTTGTAATTTTAATTGAAGAATGAAGGAGTAACTGTTTGTTTTGTTATGTCATGTGTAAATGATTGTTTATAAAAAATAGATATCTGGTCTTCAAACAAGCATTTAGCCTGACTGATCTTGCTGTACATTGGAGAGATCTGCTGAAATGTGTAAAAAGTCCTTAGGAAGATCATTCTTGTAGACTGCTGAAAGGCAGCTATGTCAAGCTTTATCTATATTTTCCTACCTTACGTTTCTTGGTGTGCTAGACCACAGGAAGCTGTGAAGGAGGTAACAGCTGTCAAAAGCTAAATATGTATATGAAATAAGTGAGTTGCCAAATCTTGCTTCTTTTTCTTGCAGAACCATAGTTTCTTCATATCTTACATCCTCTCTGACAAGTCAAGAGCTAAAATCCTCATTTACATAAAATGCACAGAGTTAGTAGAGTGGCAGAAGTGAAGTACTAGAGTACATCACATCTCTTTTATAAGTTACATATATATATGCACTGTTCAGTCTTTTATGTAATAAACTACAGAATAAAGTTTTGGGAAGAAATATTTGCAAGGATTGTCTATGAGTGTTAAGGGTGAGTTCTGCAACACCATGGCCACCATGATTGTCATTTCCCAATGTCTTTTATCCTCATTTAGACTTTTATGATTTAAGAAAACATTCATTTTTCATAAAAGATTGTAAGATTACATATATCAGTTTTGAAAATAACACCATTTTTAATTATACATTAAAAGCTTAAAGATTTTACACTGGAAAACTGGTCTTTGCTGCATAGTCTGTTGCTTCATAAAAGACCAATTAGCAAAACTTTTCTTAAAAAAAAAAAAACCTTTATCTAAAACTTCAAATAAAATGTAATGCAAAAACTGGGTGGGGGATTATGCCTGAAAATTACAGTTTTGGTGGGTTTTTTTGCAAATAATAATGATATAATTTATACCACTTCTCTTAAATGAGATTATGGTAAGATTTGCTGTAGAAATTTTATCTCTAATTGTGAAAAGTTACATACGTGGTTGATTTTCCTGACCTGAATGCATTACTACCTATGCTAGCTACTCATTTAAGTAATTTTAAATACATGGTATGTTTGCAGGATCCTGCTTCAGTTTTAATTTTGACCTATAAAAAATTAGCATACTTGCAGTATTGCTTTTTTAATAGGACATTATCTCTCTCTAGTTTAAAAAAAAGTTGAAGTATTAATGTCTTACATAGCTTAACGGTAGATGTAACTCTGAAACTTCTTACTGTTTTCTTCCAGTTATTTTCCTTATATGCTGTATTAGTGTACCAGGATTATTATAGTACTTATAAAATCTGACAAGAGTCAGGTCTAACACAATGATAAATAAATGGAATTTATGTTTTCAGGGAAGATGGTACCACCGGAAGCAAGCAGTAAAGGAATTGCATGGTACGTTGTTACGACTGCTTAATGAACTGTTACCATGGGAACCAAAGCTAATTAAAGCATTTCAAAGAAACAGGTAATTAGCTGCTTTCTTTTTTAACAATGGTGCATGAGATGAAACACAGAACAAAATTCACCTTTTGCAAACTAATCAATGGATTGGCTTCTCTCAAATAAGTTAAATGAGAATACTTTGAGGAGAGGAGTGTGGCACTGGTAGTACTTTAAGTGAAGGAAGTATTTTATGTTCCAGACCTATCATCTTTAAATAAAGTTGATTTTACCCTCTAAATTGCCTTTTCCTCTAAAATGCTTTAGAAACCCTAAGCATGCCTGTCAATAGTGTATCACAATACAGCTAGGATTTGTACTACTGCTTATTTGGTTAAGGGATGCTGAAAACCTTTCTCTAGAAAACTATACCACGGTTTCTTAGAATACTCTGACTACTTACTGTCTAAACTTACCTAAACTGGTTGTTAATGAATTTTCCACAGAGCAATTCTCGGAGCATTGTTTTGAGGTCTTGGTAACTCTGTAAATTAGAAATTCATCTGGAATGAGGCATGTCAGAGGAATACCAGTGGCAGATTTAAGTCTAGTAAGGGCAAGTATTAGTCACAGTGAAGATGCTATCCTGATTATAAGTCATGGAGAGATTAGGTATTGTCTTCAAGGTTGGTGCTGTTCTTGTTTGTCAACCATATAGCTGTTGCTATAATCATACCTTAGTTTTGCCGCATAATTAAAAAGCAGGTAATGATTAAAAGCTTAAACTCTGTGACAAAGGATAGCAAAAGTTAGGCAGCTGCTTAAATTTTGAATGTAAACTTACAGCTATGTGGTGCAAAACTAATGTAAAAGGTATTATACTTAAAAAAACACAATAACATAACACTAAAGACAGTAAACAGATAGAAATACTAAGAGTTTGGTTCCTTAGTAGCTCATTGTATGGATATGATGGATGAACTAAAATTCTTACTTGGAAATTTAGGATATTGTTGAACGTTTTGCTTCAATCGACCCAAGTACAAGTTTTGGTTTTGTTCTATTCCTTTCTATTCACATTTCCGTTCACTTTCCTTAGCTGTTCAATTCTCCCTGGTTTTTGCAGTTTAGACGTCCTTCTGGAAACAAGGCAGATAGTATTACTATTAGGAAGGATTAGATTTTCCAGTACGTGGGTTTCCAGTTTTATCCTTCTTGTAAATTCTCCTGTGGAATGGTTTGATGCCCAGAATTAGTACTTGTTTAGTGAATGATAGAATCTAGAATCATAGAATGGTTTGGGTTACAAGGGATGCAAGGGACCTTAAAAATTGTATAGTTCCCACGCCCCTGCCATGGAGGAGCTCACAGCCCCATCCAACCTGGTCTTGAAAACTTCCAGGGATTGGGTATCCATAGCTTCTTTGGGCAACCTGCTCCAGTGCCTCACAAGCCTCACACTACAGAATTTCTTCCTAATATCCAGTCTGTGCCTACTCTCTTTTAGTTTGAAACCATCACTGTCACTACATGCTCTTGTAAAAAGTCTCTCTCCATCTTTCTTGTAGGCTTCCCTCAGGTCCTGGAAGGCTGCAGTTAGGTTACCCTGAAGCCTTCTCTTTTCCAGGCTGAACAATCCCAATCCTCTTAGCCTTTCCTCATAAGAGAGGTGGTCTAACCCTGTAAGCATCTTGGTGGCCTCCTCTGGACTNNCAGAGGGACAGAATCACCTCCCTCAACCTGCTGGCCACGCTCTTTTGATGCAGCCCAGGATACAACTGGCTTTCTGGGCTTCAAGTAAACATTGCTGGATTATGTTCAGCCTCTCATCTACTAGCATCCTGAAGTCCTTCTCCTCAGGACTGCTCTCAGTCCCTTTTTCCCCCAGCCTATACTGATACCAGGGGTTATCCCAACCCAGGTGCCACACTTTGCCCTTAGTCTTTTTAAATCTCATGAGATTCTCATGGACCCACTTCTCAAGCTTGTCCATGTCCCTCTGGATGGCATCATGTCCTCGAGCTGTGGCAGTCACACCCCTCAGCTTGGTGTCATCTGCAAATTTACTGAGGGTGCACTCAGTCCCTTCATCTATGTCATTAATGAAGATATTAAATAACACTGGGCCCAGTATGGACCTGTGAGAAACACCGCTGGTCACTGATGTTCATTGGGATTCTGAGACATTGACCACTACCCTCTGGATGCCACTGTCCAACCACTTTCTTATCCACCTAACAATCCACTCCTCAAATCTCTCTCTCTCTCCAATTTACAGAGAAGGATGTTGTGGGGGATCATGTCAAGGGCTTTACAGAATTCCGTATGAATGACATCTGTAGCCCTTCCCTTATCCACTGCTGTAGTCATTCCCTTGTAGAAGGCCACTCGGTTGGTCAGGCAGGACCTCCCCAGTGAAACTCTGCTGGTTGTCCCAAATCACCTCCCTGTCCTTCAGGCACTTTAGCAGAGCTTCTAGGAGGGTCTGTGCAATGATGATCCCAGGCACAGATGGGAGCCTGACAGGTCAGTAGGATTTCCCCTTTTCCAGTCACCTGGGACAACTGATTGCCGTGACTTTTCAAGTATCATGGGGAGTGTTGTGGCAACGACACCAGCCAGTTCCCTCACGACTCTGTGGTGCATCGCACTGGGTCCCACAGACTTCTGTACATTCAGATTCTCCAGGTGGTCATGAACCTGATCGTTGCTTACAGTGGAAGGGACTTTGCTCCCTCAGTCTCCTTCCTGCTGTCCATCCACTCAGGAGGTGGGGGAAGAGAGTCTGCCATTGAAGGCTGAGGCAAAAAGTTGTTGAGTACCTCAGCCTTCTCAATGCTGCAGTTTTCCAGCCTTATTTATCAGAGGGGGTACACCTTCTTTAACTCTTCTTTTTTGGTTAACATATCTGTAGAAGCCCTTCCCATTATTCTTTAGGTTCCTTGCCAAGTTCAGTTCCAGATTTGTCTTGGCCTTCCTCACCCCATCCCTAAAAAACCAAACTTCATCTCTATACTCTTCCCAGAGTACCTGTTCCTGTTTCCGCTGCCTGTGCATTTCCTTCTTGCCCTTCAGTCTGACCAGCAGTTCCCAACTCACCCACGCTGGTCTCTTGCCTTCCTTACCTGATTTCTTGCCCCTGGGTATTGCCAGCTCTTATGCTTTATGAAAGACATCCTTAAAGATCTGCCAGCTCTGATCTGCTCCCTTGTCCCTGAGGGCAAGGGCAGTTTCCCAAGAAATCCTGTTGACCATCTCCTTGAAGAGCTGGAACTTTGCTTTCCTGAAGTCCATTGGCGTAACTTTACTCATTATCTGACCCATATCTCTCAGGACTGCAAATTCTACTGATGCATGATCACTACAGCCTTCAGGCACAGTGCCTCCCGTAGCTGGAGCAAGAAGGGTTTGTTAATAGGCTCCCCTTGATCATGGACCTGTAATAAAAACCAACCACAAGGTTCCCTTTGTTGCCTTATCTCTGATTCTTACCCGCCCACTTTCGACCTGCTCGTGACTGTTCTTCAAGGACAGCTCTTCACACTCAAACCACCTCTTGATGTAGAGAGCAGCCCCTCTGCCTCTCCTTCCTCCCCTGTCTCTTCTGAACAACTGTAGCCATTGATAGTCTCACTTTAGTCATAGTCTCAACTTAGTCATGTCCCAAGTTTGCTTCCATCTCCTCCTGTTTGTTGCCCATGCTGTGTCGATGTGGTGGTTATAGAATACAGAACTGTCAGTTAAAGTGTGTTCCAGTGCTATATATGAACTGTAACTGATAGGAGTAAATTTTAGTCTGGAACTTGATGGTTGAGACCTTATGAGTATGTGTGCTGATAGGTAGAGAAGCATGCACTTAGGGTGCAAGATAACTTCTGAGATTAATTAATTCAACTTGTATTTTTTAGTATTTATGTTTTAGGCTGTAACCCTAGTTTATTCTAAGTACTAGCCTGAATATTTCCATGACATAACTGTTTGGACATAGAGATAGTTTACCAGGGAACAGCTCCATCTGAAAAACAATGTTTCTAAATCATGCGAAGGAAAGAAAGATGGGCAGGGGATTCTAGGTCAGCGTCTTGATCTTGTTCATTATGCAGCTTCTAGGCAGCTCTGTAGCACCAGTGACAGTGATGAAGGAAGGTATCATTTAAAAGGGAAAAAGCAATTGAGTAAAATTTGCTTACTGTGGTATAAACATCAGTACCGCAAGACTTGCTGATGTCTTTAGGGTTTCTCAGCTAGCTACTAACGACTACAAACTGAACAGCAGTTCTGAACTTCTGAGTTGTGGAGGGCTGGGCAGAACTCCTTCCTCCTTATACCACACTACAGAATAAGGATCTGGAGTTTTCCTTCCTTCCTTTTTTATTGTCTTTAACTAGTAGAAGCACACTTTATGGTCAAAATTGTTTTCTTTCCCTTCTTTCCCTCTGGTCTTTTCAAAATTATGACAGAGAATAATGTTGAATGGTATTTGAATAGCAGCAAGGTTTAAAATAAAAAGTTACTTGTGCCCACTGATTACAGCTGTTCACTGGCCACACAGCAGAAGTTCCTCAAAAGAAAAATGGGAGTTCCATCCAGAAGCTTTAATACAGGATTGGTTCCCTGGTACCCTTCTATAGTTCTTCCACACTCAGACTCCAAGCTCAAACCCTAATGACAGAGTTGAAGTATTGCCCACACTGCATCTTCATACAGGCTTCAATGTTGTCTTTTCTCAGTGAGAGTGCCAAAGCTGTGGGTAAACAATTAGGTCTCACTGACCCTTAGCAGCCCCACGTGGCCCTCCGTCCAGACCCACCTGTCCATGGGCCCAGGATCCCCATTTCAGGTCATTCTGCAGCCTTCAGTCTCTGCCAGTTTCTGTGCCAGTTTCCAGCTCAACTACACCAGTTACTGTGCCTGGCCACAGGTCCTGTTGATCTGGACTGACTCTCAGACTGACCTACCTGCATCATCTGTGGAGCAGATCCAGAAATCATTCAACTGAGTCCTGACAGCTGGACCTGGACCTGGTCCTGATCTGAACCTTTGAATTGATTTCCCAGCTTGGCCTCAGACCTGCTTAGCACCAGGAACTTGCTGTTAGTCTGGGCTCTTAACTGAACCCAATTACCCCTAGGCCTGCCCTACTGCCTCATTCAGGGGCAGCGGGATGGTGTGCTGGCTGTGACATTATGCTTGACTTCTCCCTTTCCGTCTCCTAGAGAACCTTGTCGTTGCTGCACTCAATGCAAACAACAGTTGTTTTAATGCAAAAGAATGAGTAAATTTAAAATCTTATTTGTACTGTCATAAGGGTTAGGTCCAGAATAGAGTCTAGAATCTATTCCACACAAGGTGCTAATTGCTACAATTTATTCATTCATTTGCTAAATGAATTCTCCTGGATATGGTGTTGGTAATCACCAGCTGAATCCTGAAGTGCACTGTATTTGTACACTAAAATAGCCACTTGATCCCATCTAAACAATGGTTTAGAAGAAGGGACAATGGAAACATGTAGCAGTTTAGCAGAATCAAGGTAAGTGGATATGGTTCTGAATGGTGTTCAAATGAGTAAAGTAGCTATGTATTTCTGTCATGTGCATATTCTTTCGTGGAATGTGAACCTATGGAAGTGGTAGTAGCAGCTGTTCTAATGGCCCAGAGATAAGAAAATATTCTCTAAGGAGAAAGTTACATTACAGTCCCATAGCTGGGCCAACAGCATGATGCATTTAAGAAAAACAAGATTAACTTACTTCTCTAGCTGGGGTTGCTGTCAGAGGAAGGAGTAGGCTTGTTACAGTTAATACTCAGGTCCATATAGCTATGTTTGTCACAATGCAAGGCCAAGGAAGAAACAGAAGATGGATGCAGTAAAACAGTGATGATCATATTTGACTCAGTCTTTTTGCTCATTGTTAGAAAACTTAATGACATAGAATTCAGTTTTGGTGAAGGAAAGGACCTTACTGTCTCTTCAGATTTTCTGGGTTTCAGAGACTCGCAGGCAGAGATACACTGAAATTTTTTGAGGGGCACAGGCAATTAAATCTTTACCCACTTTTTGTATGGCAGCAAATACAAATAAAAATAATGTTTAAAACAGTGTGGTTTTTTAGTAAAGTTTTGTTATTTTCAAGGTCTAGATTGAAGAAGGACTATGATGACTTTAAAAGACATCCAGACCATGATAAATTTACCAGAGAATTGTGGAGTAATGATGAAAGTGAAGTTGATTCTGGCAAAGAATCTTTTGCAGTAGTATGCCGTAAATCATCAGAGTCTGCAGAACATATAGAAGTTCCCAAAAAAGATCACTCAGACAATGGTAAGCATTTACTGGAATTCAGGAGCTTGAACTTGATTCAGGAGCTGAATCAAGGTGATTTGGGAACTTAATTTTTCCATGTGATCTTGTGTCCTGCTTTTTACCTTAACTACTACTGTGATAATATCAAAATAGCTTGTGGTGTGCATCTAGCAGATGTAGACTTGAAGAGGGCAGACATGACCAGGATGAAAATTCTGCTTTATTCAAGTGTTTGCCATTTCTTTTTGTGCTTAACTATTTCTGTGATAACATGGTAGACTTGTGTGGTATTTACTCTTATGGTGGGTTGACCTTGGCTGGCTGCCATATGCTCACCCAGCCACTCTGTCACCCCTCTTCCTTAACGGGACAGGGAGAGAAGACAATGTAGCTCAAGGGTCAAGATACAGACAAGGGGGATCACTCACCAGTTACTGTCACAGGCAAAACAGGCTCACTTGAGGAGATTTAATTTCATTTATTGCCAATTAAAAATAGAGTAGGATGATGAAAACCAAATACAAAAGCCAAGCCTCCCCCCCTTTCCCATTTCCACCTTCTTCCAAGGCTCATCTTCATTCCTAATTCTTCCAGTTCCTTCCCTGTCAAGTGGTACATGAGGGATCAGGGCTGGGGATTGAGGTCAGTTTGTAAGAGTTGGTCTCTGCTGCTCCTCCCTCCCCTCTGCTCCAGTGTGGAGTCCCTCCTATGGGATACAGTCCTTCACAAACTGCTCCAGTATGGGTCCTCTACACAGATTAGAGTCTTTCAAGGTAAGACTGTACCTGTGTGAGTCCCTCATAAGCCACAGTTCCTGTCAGGAGCCTGCTCTAGTGTGGGCTCTTCATGGGCTGCAGCTTCTTTCCAGGCATATTCACCTGCTGTAGAATGGCATCCTCAACAGCCTGCAGTGTACATACCTGTTCCAGCATGGTCCTTCATGGGAGCGGGTCAACCTGCTTGACCATGGGTTGCAGGGGAATCCATTCCAGTGCCTGAAGCACCTCTTTTCCCTCCTTCACTGACCTTGGTGTCTACAGCATTGTTTTTCCTACACTTTGTCCTCGTTCCATTCGGTCACACCCTTCTGTGAAGCATTTTCCATAAGACATGACCAGCGTGGCAGACAAGCTTGACCATGTCTTGCAGTGGATCTGTTTTGGAGCCAGCTGTGTCTGGCACAGGGCAGCTCCTGGCCTCTGTCCTCACAGAGGCTGCCCTGCTGCCCCACACAGTCAAAACCTCAATGCATGGTCCCTCTGTCTGCCTGGATCCCTGCCTGCATCCTCAGCCCTCTTATCTGCTTCGCACATCCTCTGCTCACTGGCTGGTCCAGCTGAAACTGGGCATTCACATCTTTGTCCCACAGGCACCCCACCCTCACAAGTCCACCAGCCCAGACCCCAAGCCCTCCTTCTTACCCGCTAATCTGGCTTGAAGTTCAGCAGTGAATACACACACACTGCCCCCACGCACACTGGATTTGGGGAGGATACAGACATTTGCCGTGCTGCAGATTGCACCAGGCACATAGGCTGTGACCTCTTGCAGTCATCCTTGCAGCTCTCCCTTCCTCTGCACATCCCTTCATGGATTTGTATAGCTCTACCAATTCCCTCACCACTCCCGACCCAGTCTCCGAGATCTCCCCTGGTTTATAATTGTATCGGGTGCAAAGTCCAGGTTGATCTTCCTGCTGGGGAGCATCTGCAGTTTCTTGATATCCTATCAATTGGTGTGATTGGCGGGGCTGTTTCTTGTCATCATCTCCATTTTTATTTTGTTAGATCTGTGTATCTGTATCTTTTTTTCCTGGCTTCTCCCCTTTTCCCCTCAAAATAACTCTGCTGGAATAAACATTTTCACATTCTCACATGCCATTAACAATTAATGTGAATGACTAGGTTTGGTTTTCCTCACTGTCTCCCACTGCTGGTCAGGTTTTAGTTCCTGAACTGTTTTTGTTTATTACTTCCTCCTTTCCTTATTACCCCCTTTTTTCATTGAAAAAGATCCTTGACCAGGTGCCCTTAAAGAAGCAGACATTTCCTTCCACGTACCTGTACTCTTGCAAATATTGCCTTTAGTTAAACACTATAAAACTGTTTCAGTTTCAAACATGTAAAATGCAGTTTCTGTTTTAATATCCTTGCAGATGAAATGAAACTATTAGAGATGAATTTACCTGCAGGAAAAAACAGAGTTCTGAAAAAAGAATCAGGTTCTAAAGAAATCCAGAAGACACTGCCCAAATGCATTAAACGACAGTTCAAGCAAATTTGTTGTCTGGATCAAAGCACTCATGAGCTTTCACCAAGGAAGAAAGCTAAGCTGAGCACTGTTGAGACTGTGGTCCAGAGTTCAGAAAGTAGCCTGCCGCCGGATAGTTGTTTGACTGAGCTCAAACAATTTGAAGGGTCAACTTTAGAGTTGTTTTCCTCAACAGATCCTGCAACATCAGCATCAAACTTTCTGAAAGGGACCAAACCTATTCAGGCCTTGCTTGCCAAGAATACTGGGAACAAAGTGACCTTAACAAATCAACCGTCGCCTCCCCCAGGCATAAACGTATCGACTTCTGAAAAGTCAGTTTTACCACCTTTGGAATCATCAGTGATCAAACCAGCATTGCCCTGCCAGGCCAGTTCAAAGACTCCTTTACAAATGGTATACAAAATGCCAAATGGCCACTGTGTACCAATAGACCTTCAGAATAGCTCAGTGAAAATTCAAACGCAAACTGTGACTGACCCTAAAACTGGAGAAAAAGTCATGCAACAAGTTCTTATCTTACCTAAGAATTTTCTTCTTCAGCAGCAGGAAGGAAAAACTGTGTCCAAGGACTTTCAGCCACTACAACAAAAATCATCTGAGCTGCACTGTACATCTTTACCAAAAATGTCAAATGTTAGTGTTTCTTTAACACCTGTTCTGGTGACAGGCTCTGCAAATGCTACCACTCAGTCACCTACTACAATTTTTAGCAAGAATATTACCCACTCATCACAAATGACTGGTCCCATGAACACTAGACTGTCATTGCCTGATGTGACTTCGGCAGGTAACTTACTATCTTCAACAACTAAGGTGAACCCAACTGAAACTGACAAAATCAAGACTCCAGTTTTGACTGCTACATTCCCTGTGTCTTTGACTTCATCTACTCTTTCCACAGCTAGCCAGTCCTTGATACCAGCAACAGCATTAAGTGGGTCTGTGAGCACTGATTCTGCCTGTCATAGTCTTGCATCACAGCAGCCAACTGACTTCTGTGAAACTAGGCAAGAGCTGAAGACTGTGTGTGTAAGAGAATCACAATCTATTCTGGTCACAACACGAGGCGGAAACACAGGCATTGTTAAAGTGCAAACAAACCCAGACCAGATTTCACCTAGTAGTTTATCTTCTAGTTCAGTTTTCACTTACACTTCTCAACTTCAGGCCTTTTTTGTGCCAAAAACCACAGCATTATCGTGCTCTACTCTTCCGTCTCTAGCAACAGCCACATCTGGTCTCCCACATATTGGACAATCATCTCTTTCTGCGTTTTCCCCCTCAACAGCTTCTTCTGTTAACATTCCAGCTTTCCCAACTGATTTTACCCAGGCAGTGGAGAAAAATATCAAATTCACACTACAGCAACCTGCTCTTGGGGACACTTCAGGTCAAGTAATAGAGAACTCCTGCTATGTGTCCTCTCCTTTATCCTCCATTTCATTAGCTAGCAACGTGATGTCCACAACTCTAAACAGTCCTGTTAGTGTGACTAGCACTGGACAAAATAACAGTGTCATAAGTACAGATTCTTCTGTACAGCATCAAGGGGATACTAAAACCAAAACAAAATCTGTTATACAATCTGAGTCTAATTCAGCAACAAGTGGAGACTTAATCAATGGTACTCCAGTCCAGAAATTTACATTAGTTACAAATTCACCGATTTTGTCTCCTCCTGGAGCATCGGGAGTCAGTATTATACCCTCTCCAGCATCCACTGCTGTTAACGCTCAGAAGCTGGTTTTCATTAACACACAAATTGCCAGTGGCCCATCAACCACCAATCTAGTTGCAGAGTCATTGAGACAGAACCTTCCTTCTTCCCTAACCAAAACCTTTGTTAATGCCACAGAGCAACCACATTTGGTTTTGATCCCATCTACAATAGGAGCACCAATAAGAATAAATTCATCACCAACTATTGCTCAAGTAAAAGATGTAAAAATTGGACTAAATATAGGTCAGACCATTGTAAATACTAAAGGCAATGTACAGGAGGCCCCACCAGTTAATATATTGCACTCTGCCATGTCTAAGGGAGAAGACAAAAAGAGCATTGGCTTGGCGCTGTCTTTGACAAGTACCAGTACTGTGGTTCCTACTCCAGCTTTTGCTGTGTCTGCTAATGAATCTGTATGTGTTGCAACAAAAGCTGAAAATGCCCTTACAACAGCAAATGCGTGTGTAGAATCTGTTTCAGTAACATCAAGTGGGACTTCTTCTGGGACACGGCCCACTGTCTTGACTGGTGGCAATGATCCCTCAAGAATAAGGCCAGTTCTAGGTAATCGACTTTGTACATCAAGTATTGGAAATATGGGTATATCAACTGTGAAAACCGGACATCTTGCTTCATCTTTGCTGATTTCAACCACACAACCAACAGTATCTCCACAAAATTTAGCATCTGCTTTGCCATTTCCATTCATTAGCTTGCCTGGATCTGCAGCCACCCCCCAAAAGGTGTTGCATACAGTTCCTCAGTTAGCAACAGTTCCAGCTCCTCTTCCAGTGTCAAAAAGCCAGTTGCCTACACTGCTTCAGTTTCAGTCGTCAGGAACTTCAGCTGCTATGGCAAGTCACACAGGTATTCACAAACCTCAGAGTGTATTGCCCTCTCCATCACCAGATACAGGTAAAGTCATTAGTTTTCCCAGTTCTTCTGCCCTACAATGCCAGCAGGTGCCTCCCAGTACAGAGAAACAAAGTCATGCTTACACTTGTGCTTCTACCACTCAGATGTCTGCAGCTTCACCAGCTATAACAAGCAAAACAGGAGGAGGTCAGTTGAATGAATCTTGCATTCAACAGAAAATAGTCATTAACACCTGTATGCCTTTGGCACCTGGAACTCAGATAATGATTAATGGTACTCGTTTTGTTGTTCCACTGCAAGGCCTTGGAGCTGGCAGCCACGTTCTTCTTCTCTCCCATAATATGAAACAGACTCCTTTAACTGTTAATCATGGTCAGGAGGCTCAAGGTGTACCAATTGTTAATCCAATAACCTCAAAAATCATCTTGGCACCAAGTAATTCACTAAATTGTCAAATATCAAAACATCCTTTGAAAAGCTCTACAAAAATTATGAACTCTTTTGGGGCTGCAGATGCTTTACCCGTTGTACATGCAACACCCCAGATATTTAGGACTCCAGCTAGCTCATGTACTCCACTGTCTGGGGTAACACTGTCTGTGTCTTCAGTGACAAAATCTCCTATTAATGTTGTAGCTACGTCTTCTGTTGTTTCTGCTGTTCATCCTCCAAATTCTCATTTGCCAAGCAACAGTTCAGTGTTTCACTTAGACACTTCTATCAAAAAACTGTTGGTCAGTCCAGAGGGAGCCATTTTGAATGCTCTAAATACTCCAGCACCAAAAGTTTCTTCTCTATCTTCATTGCTGCCTCCTGTTGTTGTGTCCACAAGCAGAAATCCTACCACTGTCTTCCCTGCATCTCAGTCATCTTGCCTTGATAAAACTGACAAAGCTGCATCCTGAATTTACTGCAAATGAGCCACTTTGAAATTTTGGGGCATTCCTCAGACTCTGGAAGTTGTAACTATTGGATAATTTCTTACAATGTATGAACCGGTTGATTTACTCAACATTACTTAAGGTTACAATTCTTTCCTGTTCACCTGTGGGGATTAAGAGGAAGAAAAAATTTAGTTTGTAAAAAGTTTTCACCGAGTTCTTTAGTAAAAAGGTCAGAAATGACCAATGAGTTCATTGAACTGTTTGGAGAAATCTCACCTTTTGCACATGTTCCATCTTACATTATGGACTGTTTGCCAGTGTGTTTTTGACAGTGTATGTCTTCTTTTATTTGTCAAATTAATTTTTGATCGGTTTCTTTAAGGAAAATATTTATGCATTCTAAAAATGCGATCTATAGTATAGAATTGTACATATTCTTGAATTCCTAACAGTCCGTACTAAACAATATGTACAAAGAACTATGCTGTTTTATTTATGTTTGGTTTACATAATGTATAGTTTTTTAAGTATTTTAGTAACTTTGGACCAGTGTACTGTTTAGCAACTGCAGAAGAATCTGCATATAATAAATCAAGTTGCTTTACTGCTTTGTGTTGGCAATAGCTAAAAATATGTGTATCTGTTACACCATGGCAGAATACATACATACATACATATATATATGTATGTATATATGTGTGTATATATATATGTATGTATGTATGTATGTACGTGTGTATACACACATTTCTTCAGGTGTGTGTTAGAATGAAAGTGTTTAACCTCTTTTGCTTTTCTCTGCTTTTACATATCACATGATTTGGCAGCAGTTGGAAGGAAGGCCTTCTTGTTGATCCTCGTGATACAGAGTGGGATAACCCATACTTCATCTGTTCTTAATAAATGTTTGGTTATATTACCTAAATAACTCCAGTGATGTGGTAAGGCTACAAGTGGCTTTCCAGAAACCAGTCTAAGTCACACTGGTTGCTGTTAAGGACTACCATGTTTTGTCTTAAAGCTCATAGATCTGTTGAACAGTTCATTATTCTCTTTTTTACAGCCTTGTATGCATTTCCACATATCTGGTACCTGTAACAAGGTCATTCATTGGTCTTCTGTCTAGCCATAACAAACTACTCATTTTTTTTCACCAGTCATACTTTCTAGGTCTGTATATTTTTCTTGAGCTTATAATTGGTCTATCTGGAAGGATAGCACTAAAGCATCACACAATATTAAAGGAAGCTTTATTAGTGCTTTGGGGATAATAATACGTTACATAAACCTTCCTTTTTTATGGAGTGTATTCAGTATTTGTTGACTTAATTTCAGCTTTTGATCTGATAAAACCTTTGGGTTATTTTCTGCAGATCTGCTGAGTTCACAGCTGCTTGCTGCAGTGCTCATGGAGATAAGTTTTTTGGTATCTTTTGCATATAAAGAGAGGGTGCCCATCTTATTTTATGAAAGATGATGATTTTAGAATTGCTATCTTTGTATGTGTTGATTTTTTTGTAGAGTTTGTTTGGTATTTTTTAGAAACTAGAAGGGAAGATTTCAGAAGAACTTATAAATGATAATTGCCTTTTTAATACCTATGACTTCAAAGGGGATAAAAGCTTACATATCTGTATATAGCAGAATTCTTAGACTGAGTTTCAACAAGATGAAGCTTCAGCCTTTGCTCTTCATCTTGTTGAATTTTCTACTTCCCTTCCCCTTTTGCTGTACTAGTGTGGCAGTTTGGATGTTGAGTTGAAGAATAGGACCACAGCTTACTCCCTCTGTGTCGGCTGCCCTTTGTATTGTTCTGAAAAGTAACCTGGTAGCTAGTTAGCTGGAGTTCTGGGAAAGTGGGGGAAGAAAGGCTCGTGCCTTCCGTAGGGACCTTTCCTTTTGCACTAACTAAAAAAATTGCATTGGGAAATTGCATCTTTCCATCTTATCTCAGGGCTGGGAAAGATGGAAACTGTCAGTTTTGGGATTAGAGTAGGTTTGTTTAAATTTTAGGAAAAGCTACCTGCTACACCTTTGCTACTTCTCATTAAAGGTATTTTGTAATGGATTTTGAAAACACCTAGTAGTAAGTGTGTCTGCCCATCAAAGTTCACAGTATTAAGGATTTTTAAATCTGACTGCATATTACAGTGGAATGCTGCAGTGATTTTTCCAGCAGAGGAAGATGGCAGAGAGTGCCAGTTTCTTCATGGACATTTTGCATACTCTAAAACCATATATACTCAGAAGCTCATTTTATTTCCATTTCACTGGTGGAACCATGAGACTCACTTTCTTGGATTTTTCTCTTTTCTTGCAATGGCTGCTTTTTCCTTTTTTTTTTTTTTTTTTTTCCCTTTAGGTTTGTTGTAGAGTGAATATCTACATTGTTTGAAAAGCTCAAGACTAGGTTCTGCTATTGCAGATGTTCTTGATGAGGGAAAAAAAATCTTGCATGACGTTTTTCTGTGTGCTGATGTAGTAGAAAGATTTATGCTATAATTGAGTCTAATAAAGAGAAAAGTTAGAAAAGCTCAACTGAAAAACTCAGGACTCAAGTAACTTGCCTGAATGATTTCCAAGAAATTTGCTGAATTAATATGATAATGTTCCATGATTTTTATAAATGTTGTATAATTTGGAAGACATGTACTTGTCAACATGTGTTGGAGGTTTACCAGCCCCCTGCCTTGGGGTTGAAAAATAGTTAATTCCAGGTAGATTTCTGGAGCAAAGCCAATCACAAGTTTTAGTAACGCCTCTGCGAATGACATATTTAAGAAAACGGAAAAGAAACCTGTGGCGCAGAAGGAATTCCAGCCCAAAGGAGAGCGGAGGAGAACAAGAGATAGCAATGTAGCCTCCACATAAAGTCCAGTAAACCCACAACAATATGAAAAGTTTGAGTCAGTTTAATTAGAGTTTTGATGGACTTTTATTCTCAACTAGACATTTGTTCAGATTCCAAGTCCTATTGGAGAAGGACTTGAGACTGCTATGTAATGGGCTTGCATCATTCATTATGTAAAACCAAATTTTAGTAATTTTTGCGAATAAAATTGCTATTTCAAACACTGTTCTCCAATAATAAACGTCATCCAGAGGTAAGGTTTTCTTTCAAATGCAAGTAAATAACCACTGACAGTTTGCTATATACCTTTTGCTCTCTTCCAAATGTATAGTGCTACTTATAGCACAAAAAGAACTGTGAACAAGTGGATTATAGTCACAGACACAATGAAAAAGCAGAACTACCTGCATCTTTACTTGAAGTTAAAAAGACATTTAGTTACACATATAAACATAGATATATAAATCAGCCTTTTAAGAAAAGGTGTTCAACTTTTCAGAGCTTGTAAAATGCCTTACTTTAGATCCCTTCTGATATTATATACAGCTGTTCATACACTATATTATATACAAAACTTTGGGTTTATAAATTACTTTGAATATTTTGAATTATATCCTGTATGTTTACCTAAATGAATGTGTTCTGCACAATAATTTTGGTTTGCTCTGAGTAGAAAATTATGCTTATTTTGCTTCACTGTTCAAACCCACATGTGTGAGCTGCCATTTTCTCCTAGGGATTCTGCCCCTACCACACTAGGAGCAATTAAATTTCACGTGTATTAGTTGTTATAAAAGTACCTGTTCAAACCAAGTGCGTTACTGTCAAGTCATTCAAGCCCATGCTGGTTTCACTGTTTGACGTAGCAAAGGGTACAATGTGAAAAGGAAAGCAAAAGTTCTGATGGTAAGTGAAGAGAAAATAATTTGTCTCGTGGCGGTAGGTCAAAAAATTACTAAAAGCTAGCATTTGAAGGGCATCCATAACCTTACCACAGAGTTGGTTTCATAGTCGGTTTTCCTTCTATTTTGTGGTAATGCAGAATTTTAATTGCCCAAATGGTTTTAAGTTAATTAATCATTTTTATTAAAGCATGAATGTTTCTTATGATGAAACTGTTTCCCTTAAAAAGAGCAGCCAGAGGTACTCAAAAGGACTCAAACTTCTGTAGCCTGTTATCTGTAAGCTGCACCTGAAGAGAGCTAACTGACTCAAAGTAAGATTAATAATGCCACATCAGACTTCAGGTCCGTCATGTCTCTTAAAGCAGTCAAGAGTAGCATTCCAAAAGAGCACAATAACAGGCCTGAATAATCTTCTAGTATCCACTAATCTGTGAGCCAGAGCCTTCCTCATGCAGCTGTGTTTTTCTGCAATTTAAGAGCTTTCAGTATATTTCTCTTGATGAAATGGACCAGTCCTTTCTAGAATTCTTGAAGGCATGCAAACAAACTGTTACCATCCACAGCACCCAGTGGTAAAGAATTTGTAAATAAATCTCCTTTTTGGTTTCAGAACTGGCACTCGCCAGTTTCTTTTGATGCAAATAATATTTATATTGTAAGATGCAATAAGCCTCTGCTGTTTAGTCATTTTTCCATGTGGCCTATGTAGACCTTTGCTATGTTGGTTGTCTCTTCTCTAGAATAAAGAGAAATAGTGAATTCAGTTATTTCTTATATGGAACTAATTAGTTGCTGTCATTGTTGTGTGTGCCTTTTTCAGTTTTACTGTGTCCTCGTGGGATCAGAAGAGTGCATGTTCTAAAAGCACTGAATCTATTCAGCAGTGTGTTTATGTGTCTCATAATTATTTCAATGTTTGCGGGTTGGTTTCTGACTATTATTTAGCCTTTTACTAACTTTTTCATAGAAATAATTATTTTAAACCAAATACACAGTGTTAAATTCATCCTATAAAACATCCTATATCACTTGCAGAATATCATGGCTGTAGAGACATGGTCTTTAAAACAGACTACGGAAACCAGTGCAAGTCTGGCACTCTCACTGTTCCTGTTTTTGTTTGGTTTAGTTCTCTTGAAAACGTAGAAGGAGAAGCAAAATTATTTTGATGATGGTTTTTTAAGTCTCATTATTTTGATGCATAGAATACAAGGGTAGGTCTGTATATTAGGTGCATGGTCATTTTATACACATTGGCATCCAGATAAATACTTTTTAGTTGTTGAAGAGGCCACTTCGTAAATGTGATATAGAACATCGTTATTTTAAAATATTTTCCTTGAAACCATGGTGGCGTAAGAAAAAGCTTTAAGATCTCGATAGACGTGTACTTTCTTTTTTTCTCAAAATGTAGAATTGTCTGGTCAATAGATCTGGATGTCTGGCGTAAAGTTGGTAACCAGGACACTTCATTGTTTCATATGTGATTGTTCCAGAAGTTCGTCAGAAAGTTGGTGTTCTTACATTATCTTTTACTACAATCTCAGCTGAACTAAACATGTTAAATGAAAATGGTATGTAAAAGCAGCATTAAGGAAATGTAATTAATTGCTTATAATATTTCTTGAAATTATGTTTGTTACACTGAAGGTCTATTAAAATATGCATAAATACGATTTTCCACCTTTTGCAGATGAAGGCAATGAAGTAGTGAGTTTTCATAGCAACATGGAGGAACTGGGAATAGAATCCTTGGTCCCCTGAATTCCTTCCAGCATCCCATCCATTACTAAAGGTTAGACAACTAGATTACTGCTTTATTTTCCCCTATTCTTGCTTTTTACAAAGGAGAAAGAATTATTCAGAAAATTAAATTGTTTTCAAGAATGTGAGGGGCATTGACAGATAGCATTTATAAAAATTAAATAGCATGGGAAAACAAGATAATAAAGAAACAACTGTGATTTTTGTGATTGTCTTCAGCCTTTAAAACTTTGCTTTTCAGTATCAATGTCATAAAAAGAAGACAATACACTTCTTTAATTGTTAATATTGATTACATCTAGTAAATACACAAGTATAGGATCAGGTTACTTTGGATGTCAGTAGGTCATCAGCACCTGGTACCAGCATATACGTTGAGATCCATCCACATACTGTGCTGTTATTTTTAGAATCATTCCCCACTCTTTTTTTTTAATCACATGCAGCAGTGAAATAAAACATCAAAGAGGGATTAGTGGCAGGTTATTACTATGTAGCCACAGGGCACCTTCCTTGCAATAAAGAAGAAGAGTGGAATTATGATGGATTCAATTTACACAGGTATTAAAAAGCAGGTATTTTTACTATTATAATCAATTACTTAGAAGAAGGAATTGCTTACATATATTTATAAAAACCCTTGTCAATTAGTATTAGCAACACACAGGTACAAAAATTACAGTAGTTTGAAGTTTGGCCAGTTCATCTACGTGCTATGCCTTCAAAATACTTGCCTCTAGAGTGCTTCTCTACAAAGTGATCTTGGAAGACCAAAAGTGGGAGAGACCTGTCTGGAAGTATTATCCTCCCTCTATAGCCTAAGAAACTGATGCAAAAACATAATCTTTTGTTAAAAAACAGCCCATATTTGAAAGTGAGCTTCTAACTTTGGCAAGTAATGCATTTTAGTACAGCAGTCCAGTCCTTGTATGACCTGCACCTTAACCTGGGCATTTGTACTCACTGTAGTGGCCAGCAGAGAATGCTTAGTGGAAAGAACAAGAAATAATCAAGTATGAGTTAGTTTTCCCCAGTATGTACACACATCATCCAAAAGTAATTCCAGGAAGATTCTGTGAACTCAGCCTGAGCTTGTCTGTGACATGAAAGAGCTGATTTTGCAGCCAAAGAATCAGGTACCAGAGAAAGGTGAGCAGTAATGCAGAGAATTAGAGCAGAAGAAAAAATTATATAAAAGCATAAAAATTGCTTCTCCAGTTTAAGAAGTGGTAAGAAAAGCTAAACAGCTAAACAGAATCCTGCTAAACAGCAGAAGTTTTGAAGTAGGAGTTGAAATATCATTGTTGTCCTTCCTACTGGTGAGGCCAAAATCTAAGAAGTGTAGATTATGTTGGCTGCATATCCCAGGACTTAAAAATGGAAGAAAGACAGGCTTCTTTAATCTGTGTCAATACCAAAAATGTTCAGGAAGAGTTTTCTGGAGATACAGAAATAGGAGTGTTAGGCATCTGATACCTTCTAATCCTTGCAAGGCTATTCCTCTACAGCAGAATGGTCAGGGAATATTATATTATTATATCACCATACAATTTTTTTGGTTTTGTGCAAATCCTGAAGCAGTTCCAATTTTTTTCTGAGTATGTTTCCTCCTGAAAACAACTGCACAAGCAAATCCAGCGCTAAATGGTGTCTTAAAAGGGCAGCTGTTTCACTCCAGAATGTCAGGAGCAATGAGATGGTTGGGGGGTATGTGATGGTATGTAGGAATAAAAATCAATTACTTCTGCCAAGATAAGTGGGAAAGGACAAATTGACAGAACTTGGAAGATTAGACCTTTTTCTTTGAAGATGCTTTTCAACAAAAATGAGTCAGATCTTTAATAGCCACAAGAATGCAGTGGATGGTAAGGTAAATTAAAAAAAGAACTGGCAGGAAGGAAGGCTGCTGTGTAAGCAGAGAACATAGCAGACGTGCAGCAGAGCCGTCTGTTTCTTGCATCCAGAAATGGAAGCAAGCAGAGTTGAAAAGACCTTACAGAATTAGTATTGAGAGACCATAGATTTATATTAGGCCATCACTCTACGTCTTGTACTGATTTGAACTCAACTCATGTTGGATTTTAAAGGCAAGAAAGTGTACTCTTTTGTCACACGAATACGTAGAGGTACACCAGCAAAGTAATGGATATTTTACCAATATTAGACATAAACATGAATCAAAATATTCTGGCAATGTTATATTTTACTGAAAAATTACAAGCAATATGGCTAATACTAATACAGTGCTTAAGGCCAAGATAATATACATACATCCCCAGCTGCAGCAGGAGTTAAGCCAAAGGTGATTGCTGAGGTGAATGTCACTGGACTGTCTACTAACTAGCTGCAAATGCCAGTCCTGTTACACTGGGCTGGTGAGACTCTAAAATAAAGTAAGTGCTTCCTGTGGAAAGTTCTTGGTACATTCTTTTATCATAGTTCTAATATACCCTTCTGTCTCATGGGACAGGGAGTATGGATGGTTTGCGATGCCAGGAGGATTGAACTCATCAGGACCTGCTGCATTTTACCTTTGTGCAGTGGCTGGGATTGCTGACCAATATTCTGGAATCTTTGAAGGCTACACTGGGGCTTTTAATTGCATTAGAAAGTAGATGATCCAGCAGCATCATACCAGGAATCCAAACATAGACAATGCAACTGCTAGTACCACTATAATGCAGCAATCTGACCAAAACACGCTATGTTAATGAGAGGCCTGGTTTTGAAGGTGTTCATTGCATTTTCGTAAGGGCTGCCTGCATAGCTGTGAAGTTGCTAAGATCTTCATGTACAGAGAAGCTTTAATAACAGCGCATCTACTAGTCTGATGGAAGCAGTTTAGTGCAGACCAGTAGCAAGCAGAGCTTCATTCTCCAACTCTGATCAACCAACTGTCTTCATCACCATCCTGGGGGAAAACTCAAAATGTCCATGAGTTTCTTCATTACCTTTTTTTGATGGGAGAAAATATTCAAATTTACAGTTTTAATACAAGGCATCTGATTTCAGCCTGATTGCAAAGAGGGTAAAAAACAGAGGAGCAGAAGGTATTTGACTTTTACACCCTCCCTGTTACATACACGACCATACCAGACTAATTATAAATCTAAATTTTGGTGAATAGTTGTTATTCTGGGGTCATATAATTATGTCATGTGAAAGACTTTCCTGATAATTTGAAAACTCTATGCCACATTCTCCATGTGTGGTTGTTGAGACATTTCTGTGCATTTCTCTTTCTTTTTAAGGGAGCAGGCTTCCTAGAAAGTTTTAACTTGTGTTTGGTAAAGTGCAGTGTTATTGAGTGTAATTCAGAAAATACACAAAAGAGCCAGTGCTTGGAACCTGCGGCTTTGGCAACTGCAGGTCTCTTGCTTTCACGTTCTGGCCTGTCTTGTATTGGTGTTTGGTTAATGGATCAGCAGCCAGAGTCTGCAGTGCACCATCACTGGGTATAGAGCCAGATTTGAAAAATGGAATTTGCAGTGGTGTTCAGTGATGAAGTTTCCACCTGTACAGTACAGTGCTCTGTGAACCTCCATTTCTTCCTCTTATTTTAATGCACTAATTAAAATCTGAGTTCACTGTCTAACAATGTCTGTTACGAAAGAATACTGCTTTCATGGGCATTAGAAAGGGGAGAACTTTTCTGAAAACCAGAATAGGGCTTATTTATCTTTTAAGTATCTATAAATTCATGTCAAAGTGTAATAGTTCCAGCTCTGGCTTCTGAGCAGTTTTAACAATTTGACCTTATGTAGTTCTGGAAATAAATTAATGTTTCTACGTCGTCAGTGTTAACTTCCTTGTGAGCTTTTGCAACAGCTGATAACACATTTAATGCTGACACTACTAAAAATGTGTGGGATCAAGCAAAGCTTTTTGAACTATAAGCACTTTGCTATATTATATAATCTATCTGGAAATTAACTTTTTTTCTCAGCCATGAATGTGTATGTCAGTTCCATTCCACTGTAGTACTACACAGTCTTTTGAAAGGATGCTACCTTAGGGTAAAGATATGCAGAGTACTGATAGTAGCCTCAAGCTTTAGCTTACCAGTTCTGCAAAAAAATTAGTTAGCTTTGGTTTTCTACATCTCTAGTGCTTATTAGCTATAAGCTGGAATTCTGTATATTTTCCTGTGTATTCGCAATTTTTTTCCTTAAGGTGTATGTTGGAAATGACACACATAAGAGCCCTTTGGGTTAAAGTACCTCTCTAAGTTTCTAAATAAATATATAATAAATACAATAAATANCCTTATATATACACCTTAAAACAAAAAAAAAAAGCTTTAAACACAAGGCAGATTTACTTGCCTAACATAAACTCCATATATATTAGATTCTATATAGATATTAGATATAATAAAAACATATAGCTAATCTAACACTTATACACAATCTATAGAAACATCTGAATAAACACTTCTATTACGAAAGAAACATTTTAAATAAGCTGTGTAATTATTTATCACCATCTATGGAGTTTTATGTTAGGCAAGTAAATCTGCCTTGTCTTTAAAATTTTGTTTTGTTTTAAGGTGTTAGTATTTGCATATTTGGTGACAAAGAGCTGGATTCTTTACTAATAGCAGTTAAGAGTTGCTTTATGAAATTAGTTTTCTTCTGTTACTTCTTTTCAATTTAACGAATGTTGCACAGTTTTTGCTACCTCCTGCTGTGAGATATCAGGCCTTGTTATAAATGTGTTGATCTGTGTATCAGCTTAAGTAATAATCTGGCACATAAGCAATAACAAAAAGAGTAAGTAAAAAATAACTATCAAATCTATGTTTTATGTGCATCACAATTCTTTGGTTTTTATTATTGCTAGTGTTCTGGCAAGCTGGAAGAATTAATATCTTGAAATCTGTTGTCTTCTGTATTCTTCAAGTAACATGGTTTTCATGCATTTTCTCATATTGTTTCGTCATATTAGAAACAGATGATACGTAAAGCTCTACATCTACCACGTTCTCTTGCTCTCTTACAAGATTGCCAGAAGGAAACTGGAGGTGATGTTGTTATTCCCATTGACTGGTATGAAATAATATGGTCTCTAAGCAGTATTTTCTAGGTTGCCTGGATTGTGTTTTATAAAGAATTAATTTATTACAGGTACATAAACAGGTGAAGTGAGGTAAAAGCATATTGTAAAACATAGTTGCTTTTTGGAAAACTTTTTGGAAATTAATTTTAAAACTGCTGATAAGGAAAAACAGTCTGTAACAGGATCTGTAGTCAAATGGGTTCATTCATTTTGTGGCAGATTCTTGTACATCACATTCTATGGAATAGTTTGTTTATATATTTTTTAAAGGAAGGGAGACTAAATGAGAAAGATGGAAATAAAGGTGCCAGCGCATTTTACTCTTGATTGGTACTGAATAATATGTACTTACACTTGGTAGATCTGTGAAGGATTCAAGATGCCCAGAGCATGGTGTATTAATCTGATCACAAGAAATGAAAAGCTTAAACCAAAAGCACATTCAGATTTATTGAGGCATTTCAAAAACCAGGTCTGTAACTAAGCGGTTTCAGCAACTGCTAATGAAAGCATGTGATTTTTTTTTTTCCTATGATTTTAGCTGTAAGAAAGTTAAGCATGTACAGGAAATTAAGAGGGAGCATGAAGAGTTTAAAATTTCATGTTATCATGGTGTATAAGGTGGTGGTGACTGATCTGCAGCGATTTTGTCATAAGCTGGTGGAGCATCAGGTACCTATGGTAAGGAAAATGGATGTGAGAGATTGAAAAAACCAATTGAGGTACAAGAATATGACATTAAACATGCAGCAAGCTATTTACCACAGTATTAGATATGGTTCAGAGACTTAAAATAGCTAAGTTCATTCATTATATCTATTTTTTTACTAGTATGTTTTCTGGTTTTGTGTCAGATTCATTTTATTGGAACTACTCATCCAAAGAAAGATTTTTCAGTGTTGTAAAGGCAGAATTTTTTTTTTTTTTTAAAGATATGGGGGGGGGGATATTGGTAATTCAGATAATGTGGAAGCTTTTCTCTAAGAGTCTTGATGCAGGCGTGTTGTCTTTTATTTCTAGTGTTAAAAATTTGAGCAGCTTATTTAAAACTGATTATAAATTAGCCTTTTCCCTATTCTAAAGCCATTTAAATACACCCATTACTTTATATATACTTATCACTTAATTTAACTTTTTGACAGTTATAAGTTTGAATGTTCATCTCTCCATAATGATTAGATGAGCTAAAACCTTGAAGTTTTATAACATTCCCTGACAAGGCTTGTCAGAGTATAGTAATACTAGACACAGTCAATTTTTTTTTGTCAGAGTGGCAGAACACCTGCTGGAAAATGTTTGGGGTTTTTTCGTTATATTTCAGCATTCGGGTGTTAGATCATTCTAATAGATTGCATAATGACCATACAACTTCAGAATAAATGTAAGGGAAAGAAATTAATTTTTAAAAGAATAATGATAAATAGTACATTTTAAAAACCCCTTTCACAATAAAAATTGTTCAAAATAGTACTTTCTAATTTGATGTAGAGGCGTGGAAGACTCTATCTAGAGAGCACACCCCAAGGAAGAAATCATTAATTGCCTATTTACCAATATTGTCTCACCATGTCTTACTACGTTTAAGTAAATGAAACCTTGAGTTGCAACTTACCACAGAATGAAAGTTTCTGTACTCCTGCAGAGTCATTTTGTAGTCCAGTATTGCTCCCTCACCTACCCTGTTCTGTACTGTGCTCACGCTAGAGCTTTTGCTCTGTGACAAATCATAAAGAAACATGGGGAAGATGAAAGGAAGAAGAGACCGTGAAGTTGGGGCAACTTACACATCATTTAATATTTGACAGCACATTTACAGTATGTATTAAAATCTGGAATTAGGACCAGACGCAATGCACGTAAGTAAGAGAGACAGTTTACTTATCACTTTTGGCTATCTGTGCTGAGACATAGTCTTTCTCCTATGTTATCCAATTACATTGCCAGAAAAATGAGCATCACATTTTTTAGGTACAGGACTACTGCAGGAACTGACATCTTCTTATGTATCTGAATACCTCCTCATTTTTGTCCTACCCATTTCTTTCTTTAATCTCCAAACTTTTTTTTTCTGTTTTCCCAACATTTCTTTTGTATGCATTCTGCACCAGTTCTCCCCTAGCCAAAAAGCCTAATAAAGATGTGATTTTCAAAACCAGAAAGTAGCAGTCAGCAGTGAGAAGGAATTAAAAAGGAGATGGTGCTTTTTGCCATGATGTATGAAACAGGCATTTGGTTTGATTTTTGAAGGGGGGGTTTTGAGTATTACCTTCATTTTTGCAACATTTCACTATGAAAGTTCAGGTTGTATGTATTTTGCCAGTTGATAAATGTATTGGATAGATAACTGGAAAGGGAATGGGACAAAGTTATGGAAAACAGGAAGGAAATGGATTTGGTGACTTAAATGAGAGGTATGCTGGGTTTTTAAAATCCCAAATAATCATATCTTTTCCAAAATATTAGGATAACTGAAAGATAATAAAAATATACTAAAATGAAGATTGGTACAAAGCCTGGTGCTGGTTCCAGCTGGGGTGAGTGCATTTTCTTTTTAACAGCTGATACAGTGCTGTGGTTTGGATTCATTTTGAGAATAATGCTGCTAACACAATGAGGATTTGGTTATTGCTCAGTAACTCTTCCTCTAAATCAAGGGCTTTTCGTTGTCTCATGCACTGACATCAGGTGCACATCAGGTACGTGAGAAACTGGCTGGGACACCTAACCTGTACTGGCCAAAGGGACGTTCCACACCCCAGGACGTCATGCCCAGGATATAAATGAGGGAGTTGACTGGGAGGGGCTGATTGCTGCTAAGGAATGGGATGGGCGTCAGTCAGGGAGTGGTGAGAAGCTATATTGTGCAACACTTGGTCCTCTTGGGTTTTATTACTCTCTCTCTCTCTCTTTCATTATTATGATTAGTAGCAGTAGTAGATTAGTAGATGTTGATTATATTTTGTTTCAATTGTTGAACTGTTCCTTCTTAACCCATGTTTACCTTTTCTTTCCAATTCTCCTCACCAGGGTGGCAAGGGGGAGTAAGTAGGCATGGAGCTTAGCTGCTGGCTAGAGTTAAATCACAATAGGTTTTCATTTTAAAGGATTAAAAAAGACCTCCCTTACACAGGAGAGAGAGAGAGCAGAACTTAAAAAATAAAGTTTTTGGATTTCTAAACAGTTGTTATGAGAAGGACTGTACCTTTTTTTTTATATTGTCTTAGAAGGCATGAAGTAGAATATTTTAAGAGTAATGTTTAGAAATCAAACCTCAAATCTGCCCTGCTCTTTTTTGTAAGTCTTAAAACTGCAAGTCAAGTTTTATGGAGATGAATCATGTATCATCTTTATGTGAATATATTTACTTAAGTTACTTGTAACTTCTCTGCTTCCTAGATTTACTCTGGGGGTATCTATCCTTATTTAGGGGTAAGTCTTATAAGTAGTGAAAATGTTACTTTTTTTTAAATGAAAGGACACTAAACATGTCTTGGTTTTGTGTAAATATTAAATATAATGATTCCTACAGATAATCTTTTCCACTGATGTGTTGTGTAAAGCTGGGTAGCTGGCTTCGTGTCCCTTTGCTTATGCTTCCTCTTACCACTTGGTCTGACTTGCAAGTTCTTGAGGGCGAGTTGTGTTTCATATTGTGTGGGTTTGCCTATAATATGTGCCAGTGTATATATTGCCTGAGATAGTGATGTCCTGTTACAGATTTGATGTTCTCTGCATTAATGTCATGCAAATAAAGGTAATACATGTCAAAATAACAGCATGCTAGAAAGTGAGCTGCCATGCTTACCCGCAGACTTTTGTAGCCACTACGTCTTTTGTAATACCAACAGCCAAAGGCAAGTAAAGTTGCCAGCGCCAAAATGAAAAGTCCAATGCCCAGAGCTCTGTTGGGAAAGAGAAACAAAATAATAACACCACAACTAGATGTATTCTCCTAGGAGCAAGAAGGATTAGAGCACAAGTGTGTGTAAGTGGCCTTTCATCAGAAGAAGGCATGGCACAGAATTTACCTGAGAAAATGGACGAAGTATCAGTAACTTCAGGGAGTGTCTGTAGATTTAGCAGTTAGCTAAATTCTCTGCCAAGTTCTTAATAATTTTAAAAATAAGAAATACATTTCTTTGAAGATAATACTCTAACAGTGACTGCTGATTCTAAAAAGATACCTGCTGTAGATCCAGCAAACAGCACTGTGATATTGGAAGAGAAGGTGAAATAAATTAAATGCCATACCTGTTTATTTGCTAAATTTCTCTAGGCAGCAAGTATTGAGACATGTATCCTAATTGTATCATATTGCAACAACTGCTCATGATGGAAGGATTTTTTGGATACATAAAACACTATAAAGCCTTAAATACGACTAAGAAACTTCAAATTATTCATGAAGAGCTCTGTAAGGATTTAGTTCTTGTTTCGTGACATGCTAGGCACAGTATTGGTGTCACTGAGTCATTTTAGAGAAAATACACTTAGCAAACTGTGCTGTGACATCCTTCCTGCTGCTCACTAGGGACTTTGGAGAAGCAGCATGATTCCACTGTCTGTCAGAAAGCAAGCTGACAAAGTAATTGCAAGTTTCTTAGTCACAAACCCCCTTCCTTTTGTGTTAATGCTCTCCCTGCTAAGACACATGGAATACATTCCCCATTTTTTTGTTCTGTTTCTGGTTTTCTTTCAATGCAATTTTTTCACCAGCTTACAGGCTAACGTAGGTTTTGGTTTGTGCTTACTCTTCTGCTGCAAAATAGGTGTGTCCTTTCCCTCTAAAATAGTTGCTGTACGGGTGGTCATTTCTTCTGCGCATTTTGTGAACTTGGTCCTGCTCAGACCTACGGGGTAGAAACAGAGTGCCTCAGTGTGATAAATAATTTGTAATCTTTGAAGTATTATTAACTTCTGTGTTTTAACAGGAGCGTTTTAGGGAGGCAGAATAATCTGATATCTTCAGAATCAAGTAGATCCACGCACATATGCAACTGTCCCAATTTAAGACAAAACTCAGCTACAGACTATAGTCTACATTTTAGTATCTCCAGTGGCATAAAGGTATTTGCACCTGACTGCAACAAAGAAGAATTTGATGTCATATTTTTAGGTACAAAGTGATGGCAGATTTCTGAAGTACAGTCTAGAACACAGAAAGAAAGGCAATTTACCTGGACAAGAAAAACTATTGAGAAGAAAAATTAATATTGTCCTTACAGGTAGCTGTTTATTTCTGTTATTCCCTGTAAACTATCAGGGAACACGTTTTCCATCACTGTAAAGTCTCAGAGATCTGTTGATTTTCAGATGGGAATAGTAATTTATGTCTGCCACAATCTAAACTCAGATGTGCAGGGAATTTATGTTACAGTCTTAACTCCCAGTCTTAAGGTGATAATCATCCAGCTCCAAGCTATCTGAACAGTTAAAAATCCAACTGATCAAATATAGTGAAGAAGAAATCCACAAGTCATGTTTCTGTCATTTAAAGCGCACAACAATAGATCCTACTTGATAGTACCCAGCTAATCTACCTACCTGACACAGATAAAGTATAGAACACAACGACAATATACAAATCTTTGTGTAGAATAAAAAAGCATACATCTTACCTCCTTCAGACCTGTATTCTGTTAACTGGAAGGCATATGCAGCTTTCTTTTCCTTGACTTGATCTGGTTTTTTCTCCTTTGATCTGTTCTCTTATGACTATCACGAGTTTAAATTCCTTTCAGTACAGCTTCTGAATGCATTAATTAGCATGAAAGGGGCAAGGACACAACTTTTCATTTTCTTCTATGTCCTTCTCTCTTAATAAGCATCAGAAAAATTTGTTATTTCTTGATTTATTACATACCTCTGAGAGATGGCTCAGCACCTTTTTACAAGCTTTTAGAGTGGGCAGAATATTTGTAAATTTAAATGTGTTTTGATTTAGGGCTGATTATTCTGTGTCAAAGGACTGGTATTTTTGCATGTCTTTACTATAGCGTTGTTTATGCACACTTTCTGTATCAGTTTAATCTGTGCAAATTAGTATATTTGGACAAAAACTTACAGGTGGATGATGTTATACTGTGACAGAAATGTCTTACATTTGGGAAATAGATTTTAATTCTGTACTAATAAGCAAATACTGCAACAAAAAGAGAGTCTGTCCCATGGGCTGCAGTACTAATGAAGCCTGGGCTAGGACTTGTAATTCATACAAATCCATACAAGTCCTTTGTATTGCCTGTGCTAACATGGTGGGATTTCCATTTACAAGACCAGGCAAGAAATGGCAGTCTGTGATTGATTCAGAGGTCTGGGTACTGTGATGGACGAACAGGCTTAAATATTGTCGAAAGAGAGAGAAGATACAAGAACCATGTTCTGCTTGTCATTTGTCTTAATGAATCATTAGTCTGATCCTGACTGTCCTTCCACAGATTTTTTAAGTTTGAAGGACTAAAAACTTTTAATAAGTTTTCACTTGTCTTTGAAGCTGTGCCCCTGGCTCTAACTGTAGTGAAAACAGCTGACAGACTGGAAAGCAAATAGGAGAGAACAGACATTGTGAGGAACCAACATCCATTTCGTTAGAAAATCAGATGAAAAGTCTTAACATTGATATTCTTAGCTAGTGCAGATCTGGCAGGTCAGACCATTTTTCTGCTTATGTGTTTTGCTTAATCATGGTACAAATGTGATCTGTCTTTAGATATTTTTCCATGATGGTGCTTAGTGGCAGGACCAAAGGCAGTGGACACAGACTGAAACACAGGAGCTTCTCTGAGCATCAGGAAACTTTTTTTTCTATGGGGGTGACTGAGCATTGGCACAGATTGCCCTGAAAACTTGTTGGGTCTCCCACACTGGAGATACGCAAAAGCTGTCTGGACACAGTCATGAACAGCCAGGTCCAGGTGGCCCTGGTGGAGCAGAGGGTTAGACCACATGAATGAACTGCAGAGGTGCCTTCCAACCTCGACCATGCTGTGATTAACACCAGAAGGATCTAGCTGGTTTTGCTGGACCTATTAAACAACTCAGTTTTCGTGAAGGGGGGAAAGAAGGGAACAAGAAGAGTGAATGGTGAGGAACATAAACTTGCTAATTTGGACAAATCATTCAATGGTTTATATTATCCCAGATGAACTGGAGTTTCAAAGGGAGAAGAGGTGCAGGGAAGTTTTTATAGATACCCATATGTGTAAAATGGTAAGTGGAAGCTATCACAGTCTATCAAGTTCCCAAGCAACATCTCAGCCCTTGTGCACCCTGAAAACCCTCATCAAATCATGTGTTTTCCTGAAAAACAGCTTCATTACTGGGAGGGGATGATAACTGAAGGGCATTGTTTGGTCTTGTGAGAATCAAGACATAGAGTAAATCCATGTGATTACCAAACCCAGTCTTTGCCCCACACTTGCCTCAAGCAATGTGTGGGGCAAAATGTCAAGTGCTTGAATATTTTGTTTTCTGAATGAATCTCTTGTTAATAGTATAACAAGAAAGGGAAAAAAATAATGACTTTGTCATGGGTCTGTGGCACCACCTGGAATGTAAATGCAGAATGCTGCTATAGAGGAATTGAATGGATGAGAAGGTGAAACACCACATCCTGGTTCTGATCTCAGTTTTTTTACAAAATCTGAGTTCTCTAAGGTAGTGCTGCTAAATCCATCAGTATAAAGTCACTGGAATTGATTAATGGATTTCACAGGTGTTACCTTTTCAAAGATAACATTTCAGGAGAAGAGGATGGAAGAGAAGGATTACTTGGGAGAAACCCCCAAGTAACCCAAGTTACGCTGGGTTTTTAGTGGTAGCCAGAACATGTGGCAAACCCAGGACACTCTGATGAATCTTGATAATAGGAATGAAATGAATGCTTCTAGTGTAACTGAAAATAACAGGCTTGACTTTTGAAAAAGAATAGCTGTTGCTTTTATGCTGTTGATATTGTGATTCAATCTTTCTAGGAGGAGATCTTGGGATTTTTATTATTTTATTTCCCTTAATTGATAATTATTTTTCTCTGGCATTTGAGGCTTCCTACAGCAGACAAAGCAAAGAAACATAAATACCTTGACACTTGATTTAGTAAAGGCTTTAGTTTTGAGTTTTATGGGAATTTCAGTGGAAACTCTCAAGTATTTCAGTGTTAAATCTACATTAATAGTAACACAGTACATTAAGAACATTATACTCCTTTCAGTTTGTCCTCAGAATCCTCACCTCTCCCTGGTTTGGGTATTTACTTGTAAGTACATGCTATCTGGCTTCAAGGCTGAACAGTTCCACTATAGGCCTGATTTGGAGCTCTTTGAAAAGAAGCTATTCCTCAAACAACTGCTACCTTGACTGCAGGCACCTCCAGGAAGCAACATGTTGTCCTGTAGACTGCCTTGCAGAAACACCATTAGTATGTTCATCCTGAAAGCCTAGTTCATGACAGAAAGTTCCTCCTCAAGTAATTTCCAAGTGAAGCTATGGTCCTTGCTGTCAGGCCCATCTCCCTCTGCTCTATCTCTAAAACTTACAATAAAGAAGGAATGGTAGTAGCTATGCCAAGAGGATGACATGATTGCAGTGGTGCCTGTGTGGTTACACCGTGTTTTTCCAAAGAAAAAAGGTTGGATTGCTTTCTGGCAGTGTTTTTCTTTGCTCCTACTTTGTGGCTGACTAGAGGTTCTGAGCCCAGGGTATTGTTTGGATTTGTGAGACTTTCTCTGTGGGATGCAGGGTGACCAACTGTGGGTGAAAAACTGTGGGGGAAAAACTTTTGGATGCAGTTGGGCACTATCAAGGTGAGACTGAGTTATGACTTCCCTTGCTTGTAATTTCAGGATGCCATCCCTGGATTTAAGAGAATGGCAGTGCTTTCTAAAGCCTCACAGTCCTGTTCCCACCAGTAGATTGATAACTAGTTTGGGGTGAGAAGTTCCTTGCAGATGAGCTGCTGATTTAGGCCTCTGGGGCCATCTCTGAAACATTTTGTTTGAAGAAATTTAATATAGTCAACATGGGCTGTCCTTAGGACTTGCAGTACATTGCCCAGGGGGGGTGGTGAAGTCACCATCCCCAAAGGAGTTTCAGAGGTGTCTGAATCTGGCACTGGGTGATGGTTCAGTGGTTCAGAGGGTTCAGTGTTAGAGCTGGGGGGATGGTTGGGTTGGATAATCTTAAAGGTCTCTTCCAACCTTAATGTTTCTATGATTCTGAATAATCCCTGCAGTAACAGTCCATTGAAACTTAACTTGGAATATTGCCACTACAGCTGAAGTAAAAACAGTCCCAGAATGAATACAAACAATACCTCTGCTCTGGGCATGAGGAGAGTAGACTTCAGGCTGCTCAGGAAGCTAGTAAGTAAAGTGCCCATGGAAAATAATTTTGTACGTTCTGGGGTCCATCAGTGCTGGTCACACTTTAAAGATCACCTGAGGGCACAGGAGCAGGCAATTCCAAAATGTTGCAAGTCAAGTAGATGAGGCAGAAGGCCAGCTTGGCTGAGCAGGGATCTGCTCTTGGAAATAAGGAGAAAAAGGAAGGTGTATGCCCAGTGGAAGCAAGGTCGAGTGACATGGGAAGAATACAGAGATGCAGCTTGCCACAGTAGGGAGAAAATTTTTGCAGCCAAAGCTCAATTGGAGTTGAAGCTGGTCAGAAACGTGGGGAACAAGGAAAAGGGAGTTTTTTTCAAATATATTAACAGCAGAAGACAGTGTAGAAATTACATCGGTCCATTACAGGATGGTCACCTCACAAGCAGGGACAGAGACAAGGCAGAGATGTTTAATTCTTTCTTTGCCTCTGTCTTCAACATGAATGACAGACCAAGGGGATCTCAGTGCCCTGAGCTGGAAGATCATGACTGTGAGTTGACCCTGCACTTGTGTGGGATCTGGTGCTTGAGCTGGATCCTTATAAATCTAGGAGGCCCGATGGGATTCATCCAAGAATTCTAGAGGAGTTAACTTATGTCACTGCAAAACCTCTCTCAGTGATTTTCAGGTGGTCTTGGGAATCTGGAAAGGTCCCAGCTGACTTGTCCCAATTTTCAAGAACAGCAAGAAGGAGGACCCTGGAACTACAGGCTTGTCAGTCTCACTTCAGTATGGAGATTATTCTGGGCAATACTGGAAAACACCTGGAGGACAACGCAGTCATTGGTCACAGCCAGCACAGCTTCATGAGGGGAAAGTCCTGCTTATCAAACCTGATTTCCTTCTGTGACAAGGAAACAGCCTTCATTCAGGAAATCCATTAGATGTAATATTTTCAGACTTCAGCAAAGCTTTTTGATCCTTTTTACATCAAAAAACTCTCACTACCAGAGTAGTAGGATACTACTCTAACAGTACCCTTCTGGACAAAATGTCCAGCACACAGCTGGATAACTGTGTTACATGATGGGTGAGCAACTGGCTCACAGGTTGGGCACAAAGAGTTGTAGTGAATGCAGTAACATCGGACCAGCATCCAGTTACTAGCGGGATTCACTGGGCTCCATCTTGGGTCCTGTTCTGTTCAGCATCTTCATTAATGACCTGGACACAAGACTTGAAGAAATAATAATAAGTTTGCCATGACACTAAATTGGGAGGAGCTGTCAATTCCCTGCCCCACAGAGAGACCTTTACAAATTAGAGGACTGGCAATCATGAACTGTATCAAGTTGAACAAGGGAAAGTGCTGGATTCTGCACCTGGAATGGGGCAATCCTGTATGTGTGTATAGAGTGGGGAATGAGGCTGGAGAGCAGCTCTGCAGAAAGGGACTGGGGGACCTGGGGGTCCTGGTCAATGGCAAGTTGAATCTGAGTCAGCAGTGCCCTGGCAGCCAGGAGGGCCAACCGTGTCCTGGGGGGCATCAGGCAAAGCATCACCAGCCAGCTGAGGGAGGGGTTTGTCCTGCTCTGCTCTGCACTGGGACAGTTTGGGGCACCACAATATAAAAAAGATAACAAAGCTTGTAGAGAGCATCCAAAGGAGGGCAATGAAGACAGTGAAGGGCCTCGAGGGGAAGCCATATAAGGAGCTGCTGAGGTTCCTTGTGTGGGCTGTGTTCAGCCTGGAGACTGAGGGGAGACCTCATTTTGGTCTTCAAGATCCTCACAAGGGGAAGTAAAGGGTCAAGTACTGATCTCTTCACTGTGACCAGTGACAGGACCTGAGGGGTTGGCCTGAAGTTGCATCAGGGCAGGTTTAGTTTTGTATCAAGAAAAAGGTTCTTCCTCCAGAGGGTGGCTGGGACACTGGAACAGGCTCCTCAGGGAAGTGGTCACAGCACCAAGCCTGTAAGAGTTCAAGGAGCATTTTGACAACATTCTCAAGCACACAATGTAACTCTTGGAGTGTCCTATGCATGGCTACGAGTTGGATTTAATGCTCCTGATGGGTTCCTTCCAACTCAGCATTTTCTATGATTCTACTTCTTCTGTGCCATCAAACACATACATAGTCATCAAATGACAGAGTGTCCAGATGACTAATACTATTCTGTGCATTTAGCAAAGAAAATAAGAGTATGACTTTTCATTTCTCACAAGTGGGGAAATCTCCAGCCCCAGCCTTGACAGAGCCAGCTCTGGACTCAGACCAGGCTACTCAGGATTTCACCCAGTCAGGTCATGAAACCCCAAACCCCCCACTGTCCTGGACCACATCCTCACCACTGGGCTGCCCTCACAGCTCCAGCCTGAGCTCCTCATGTTTCCGCTTGTGCTGCTGCCTCGCCCTCACACCAAGCAGCGCTGTGAACGGCCCCCCTGCATCTCCCCCCTGCATCTCCTCTGTCTCTCCTGTTGGTGCCTGATTGCTGTTTGGTGCCTCCACTACCCGCTGGCTGAACCAGCCCCAGTTGTACAGCCTCTCAGTGATCCTCTGCTGAACTCAGTCATGTTTGTCAACTTCTCTACTGTATTCCAAAATATACGTGCAACTGTGGAGCAGAGCACAGCATGCCAGTAAGTGTCTTCTTTATTGCCCATGTCTGATGTCAGGACATGTCAAAATAAATCAGTGACAGGATTTGTAAATAAAATACAGAATTTTAACAGAAAGGCAGAGGTAGAAAATACATCTGTTAAACATATCCCCATTTGTTCTGCCTCCAATAACCTTCCTTTCACTTTATAAAATGAAGAGTTATTTTAAATATTGGAACCCTGCAGAAGACTGAAGACTAATACTTCTAGAAAAATCCAAGTTTTTCAACTGACAAGTTTGAG
This sequence comes from Oxyruncus cristatus, assembly GCA_013399855.1. Lineage (NCBI taxonomy): Eukaryota > Metazoa > Chordata > Aves > Passeriformes > Cotingidae > Oxyruncus > Oxyruncus cristatus. The sequence goes on along the minus strand of VXAY01004705.1, from coordinate 538,740 downwards.
AAGTAGTTTTTCATGACTTCGCTACGACACGCCCAGTTGTGTTCCTTCCAGTGTATGTTCTACAATCAAGCCCTCACAGGTAATTGATTTATTATTGGTTCAGCTGATTTCCTGTAGGTTAAATTAAGTTTTTGAAATACTGGTTATTCTTATGAGACAAGAAGTAATTATTTTAGATGAGTGATTTATGTTAAACTTCACAGAGGAAGCCATGGTAAAAATTTAATTTAAAGTTCATGAGTAGGGCAGCTATGATATTCATGATAGTTTGGAAGCTTTAAAGTGCTATGTTTTTTTCCTTTTACTGTTTTTTCTAAATGTGATCCAGCCCTTCCTCCCTTCTTTTAAGTTCTCTCTTCCCACTGATAAAATAAAAATTATTTGGATACAGACTCTCTTTTATTCTCAGAGAGTATTTACTCAAAGTATTTGCCTCAGGATAGTTGGAATGTGGGACTAAAGGGGACCTCAGGAAGTCAACAAGTCCATCATGCTACTTTGAAGTGCAGTCGAATATATTTAGATTCTTGCTAATGTCTTACCTGTTCTCTGATATCTCTCTGTTTTCAGACTGAATAGTCTGCTTCCATGCTTAACAGGCTACAATGTTTTTTTATGCCAGCCTGTTGTAGATTTGAAGGCTGTTCTTGTGCCCTGTAAAAACTTCTGTTTTCTAAACCAGAAAAACTTTACTTTTTGCACTTTTTCCTTAGGTTGTGTTTTCTTAATTATTTTTGTTGCACTTAATTCTTTGCAACTTATGTACTTCTTCCAGTTAAAGCCTTGCAAGCACCATTATCTCTTCTATCTTACCAATAACACAGAACATTTAGTACTTTTAATTCAAGGTTGCATTTGGGATTCTTACTCATTTTGAAGCCTACTGTAGCCACAGTTCTTCGTCTACTATTCATCAATCCTTCTTAATTTTATGTGGATGTATTTTGGTTTTTAGTTCTGGTATTTAATACTGTATTTGTCTCTACTGTATTCTATCACTCATGTAACTTTTCCCATTTATCAGGTTTATTTATTTATCTGATTCCAGCCCTGCTCTATAGAGTACCTGCAAACCCTTTAGCTCAAAACTGTATTCAGGTACTCATGCTTTCACATCCAACTTGTTTACTGAAAATACTGAACTCTACTTCCCCAAGCTAAACATCTGTGAGGTGATGCCTTCTCTTGTTGGATAGTGATAGCTGCAGTCTGCATCTGGGGGTAGGGTTTCTATCTGCTGCATACACACTTCATGGCAGTTTAATTTAGACCATGGTTTCCCTAATTCACTTAGCATGGCCCTGTGGGACTGTACTGAAGACTTGTATAGTCGAAATGCAACTTCAACATCAAAATAATGTGATAATGGTTACTGCTCTAGTTTGCTTGTAAACTAATTCCTTTCTTCCTTAGTTTCAAACATTCCTACCCAAAACTTCTGTTGTTTTGTAAATCCTACTAGTAGGGAATTTGGTGAAAATAAAACACTTCCATGTTTCCTGAAATGCTGTCCAAGGTCCAGTGTAGTCACACTACTACACTGTGTTCTCAATAGCTTCTGTTTTTATGTTTCAGGAGATGGAGAGAAAGGTAGGATAATGTTGACTTTTCTGGTTTAGTACTAGTCTGTCTTCCTCTTTCTTTTCTCTGTTGGAGTTGATCTAAAGTAACTAAAAATCCAGCTGATAGGATGAGAGTGGCTCCTGCCATGTAGAAGCCTGCTCTGTAGTCTCCAGCCATGTCCACAATCAGACCTAGAGAGAAATAAGTGACAGAAATGTGCTTGATGGAAAACAGGCTAATGTGAAATAGCTCAACAGTGTGAACATATTGTCTCACAAAATCAGTATGCTGGCTACGTACCTGTCTTGCATCTTTCTACATCATGAGCACACATAACATCACTCCATTATAGCATTTTAAAGTTTGAAACACAATTCACATCCCATTGCTTTTTATGTTGCTACTGAAACAATATGCTACACAGTTTGAAGCACTTTTCTGCACTGGCAGAAAAAAACCCAGACAGTGCAGCTGTGTATCTGAGTAGCCCCATGTTTTGCGGTGTAGCTGTCATCAGTTGCTGCACTTTGGATCATAACTGTACAGCACAAGAGAGTTTAAAGAAGAAAAGGAGGTTTGTCTGTGGGAGACATAGTTGGTTGAATTTGTCTGATGTATAATGGGTTTCCATTTCATCATTTTACAAGGAGTCACAGACATTAACAAAAAGACCTTGGTTTTCAAGGAGCTTTAAACCAACCAAAATACATAATGCCATTTTTTTCTGTACTGATAAATCTCTAGTATAGTAGTAGTAGTACTGCAGCAGTATATCAACTGCTCTGTGGGTGTGATGGCATATTCCTTTGTGGGCTGATGAAAACTGCTTGCTTGTGGAAAGCTTGTTCACGTTTAGGGTACTCTCTAGCCCACCTTCTAACCTGACGTCAACCCTATATAGTTCAAAGGAACTCTGAGAGTAAAATCTAAAAGATTTGAATTCAGAGTTGGAGAGGAGAGCTTGAGAGGCCCTTGGTGCCCTGCTCTCCCATACTTTCTTTGTAGATTACTATATGTACACAAATGGATCACACTGATCCCCAGATAATCAGTACTACTGACCAGCTACTATATAAATGTCCTTCTACCTTTGTATTGTTTTCAGATCTTTCCAGCACACTTTTGATACTGTTCTGTCTCAAACTATAGATCTTCCTGGTTCTTGTATTTTCAAAAGTGAATTAAAATGTTCCAGTATTCAATCTGACCTATTTGCAATCTATTAGTGATGTCATTACCACAGAAGTCACTGTTGTGCATGAGCAGTGGTCTTTGAATGAGGCCTCAGTGTGCATTTTACTAGTCAAATGGGTCATTTTTCTGTCATATCACTTTGTAAAGTCCCTACGGCTTGCAGTTCATTTGTCGTGCATTTTTTCCATATGATTGTGCTTTGTTGCCAGTCCATAAATCCATATGCTGTCTCATTGTTTGCTCTCTCTTCCCACTGTTCTTATGTGCTGCCTCACCCACTTATTATATTGGTTGTCTCAAATGCTCTCTTAAAACAGTAGGCATCTCTGTGAATATTTCCTTGAGGTTTGCATAGCATAATGTTCAATTTGAACTTCTGTAGAAACCCTTCCAACAATACCAGCATTTATGCAACATCACTAGTCTCAAATTTCAGTTTCTTCTCTGAAAGTATGGGTCTGCTGCTTGTCCCAAAGGCACACTTGCATTGCAAGAGAGTGGGAGGCCATCAAGTGGCATTATGTGGGATTCAGAAGCAGGAACACCACCATGTGAACCCTGCCATTTGTCCCTGCTTTCATGTTGAACAGCTATCTCTAAAATCACAGAGAAGAGAGGGAACAATGTATTTTCCAGAGGATTTAAACCAACCATTTGTTTTTTATATACTTCTTGGCTTACATACGCCTGAGCTAAAAAAGGGGGAAATTTAGTTGCAGATCCAGATCTTTTCAATTTGGGTTAGCATTCCCCTTTCTTCTTGTAAACTTTGTAACTGTATTTGGCAGACTATCGTCTTAACTTACCTGCAAGAGGGGGCCCCACAAAACCTCCAGAGCTTCGAATGAGCATGAAAAGCCCTAAAGCACTGTCAAATTCTGGCATGCCTACAACTTCTGCCAGCACTGTAATGTGAATAGCAACTGTTGTACCAAAGAAGAATCCATAGAGGCCAGTGAATATTGCCAAGGAAACGTAATTGTTAGCCAGTGGCAACAGCATCAGGGAAGTACTGATCAGTGTGATTGTCATCGCCAGCAGATGAATGGTTTTGGTAACGTGGAGATTGGCATACCAGCCACACAGCAATCTGCCTGCAAAGTCCACCATAGCCAAAATGGATAGGAGGGATGCAGTCCATGATTCATCTATTCCCAGGCTGTAGCTAAATGGAACTAAAAATAATGGAGGAACAAAAAAACTCATAGCAGCTAATATGCCAAAAATGGCATAAAGTACAAACTCTGGTCGCTTCAGAAGCATCCAGTTGAAAGTTTTGTGTATGATGGGAGACTTATCTTCCTTGTCTGTCCTGGATGCACTCTTGCCAGGTGATGTTTGAGTTTCAGAATGGTGAGCCTCAAGGAGGCAGCTGCTTGGCAGGGGTCGCATCAGTGCTCCACCAATACAAATATTGAGTTGGATGCCACCTATGATCAAGAGGGCACCTTTCCATCCATATTGACTAATCAACCACTGGAAAAATGGCCCAAATGTGAATGCAAAGACACATTCTCCAGCACTGGCAATAGCATTGGCCAAAGCCCTTTTCTTGGAGAAATAATGGCTAACAATGCTAATGGCTGGTGTCCATGAAAAGGAAATCCCAAGACCTGAAGAACAATAGAAATAGGACAGGTTAGACACTATTGAGTATATTGTGAAGGAAATTAAAGCAGTCAGTGCTCCTACATTTGCAAAGTTAAGAAGTTAGAAGGAAAACATTTTTGTTCCTAGCAGAAGCATGAGCTTAGCTGTACTACCTGTAGGAGTAAATTTGTGACATATTCTGTAAGAGTAAGTCGTATATGTTCAAGCAAAAAGGTAGGATCATGAAGTTCTCACTTATTACAGTCTCACTTTAAATAAATAAATAAATAGATAAACAGATAAATAAATAAATAAATAAAAGAATTCGCTTTGGCACTGCATGAGAAATCACATGGTCATGTGGTTGAAGCTAGACAGATCTGAGTGTCAGATGCTGTCTGAATTAAGGCTGGTACTAGGTGAATTAAGCTGAGCTGTGCTGAGCTGTGCTCAGGGTAGTGAGTGAGACAGGGCATGAAGAAAGTTGGTGTATTACCTCTCTTCGCTCTTCATTTTCCTGCCTGACTGCTTTGAGCAGACTTCAAACCTGGTCTAACTTAGAGTGATTTTAATGGCTCCCTAGATTATTTGGCAGCCCAGGACTGCCAAAGGGCTTAAATTCCAGACATTTTCTCAGGCATCCAGCATGGAATTCAAAATGGTTTATTTTATTCCCTGCCAGCTTTGCTTCCTCTTCCAGGAAAATCTGCTAACTGTTGGAAGCAACTTTCTGGCCTGTTTTCACCTGGAGTAAAGGAAAGGATTAAAATCAAGTGAAAGTCTGGGCCTCTGTTCAAAACATAAAATAATTTTATAGAAAGTACAAAATTTGGGATCTCTGTATTCTTGTACTTCAGTATGAAGGTTCTTTAAACCTTCACAAGGTTCTTGTCTCCAAAACATTTTCTGCTTGTATATAATTTGCAGGTGGAAATTATTAGCATCTAATTATTCATCTTTTTTGTCACTGCAGGTTTCCTTCACAAATTCTTATTTCCAGAGTGGGAAAGGAGGGAAGACAGCTTTTAAGAGCATTGTTGGTTCTAGCTGCTCATGAAATCAAAATACATATCATATTTCAAAACTCCTACCCCTAGCACCCTCAGATAAGGGCTCTGAGTTGCTGCTGGAAGAAAGCCATAAAGCCATAAAGTCATACCCTGTAGGAAGCCAGTTGTTACATACATCCAGACCATGTTGAATCCAAAATATCCCAGTGCCATTCCTGAAAAAGCCAGGAATCCTCCAGTGATCACAACTGCCCGATGGGTATATCGTGCACATAACGAACTGGCAACAGGGGCTGGATCAGCAGCAAAATCAGAGAAAGAAAAATACGTTAGGAACATTAAGCTGATTAACATGACCAAATAATCAAATAAATCAAATAAAGTACCCTTATAACTCTTATCTCAGACTTAATTCTTCTGGATGGAGCAGGACATTTCAAAACTGGATCCTTACTGACAGGGAAATGACTGTCCCTCGGACTTGGATTTTTAAATATATTCAAAATACGTAGTTTTTTTTATAGGAAAGAGCATTTCAGTGCCTTCCTTTCAGGACCGTTCTACTGAGTTTCATGTAAGGATACAACTAGCAACACGACAGAAACTAGTGTAGCATTTTAGCAGAAAGTGAAACCTCAGTTGTATTATTGAGGCTGTATTGTTGATATGGGTGGCATGGAAACTTTCTGGAGGAAAATAACCTTTGTCTTCTAGAGGTTTGCAAAAGCATCTCTTTATGGAATTACAAAAGTTTATAAAGGACAAAAAAAACAGTGTTTATTTTGTGGTAATGCTTTTTACAGAAATTTTTTGCAGTTAATTTCTTAAGTCTTTATTTTAATGGTACAGTTTCTCTCAGCAGACTGCGGGGACTCTTCAACATGAGGGCAAAGATGCAGTAGGTACAGATCTGACAGTGCAGCAACTGCTTTGATCTCTAGTCACTATCTGGAAGCACCTGAAACGTCAGGGATATTTTTGCTTAATTAAGGATCAGTTACATTGCCTCGCTGTTTTTCCATCAGCATCGCAAAGATGAGGTCAAGGCCGTCAGATTTCTTTAAATAGCCTTGACCACTAGGGGACTCCCAAGCACCACCTGGCATGAGTCGTCTCCCTTCAATCCATTAATATTCTGGGAATGGGAATTCAGTTGACGAGGACCAGACTTGTATATTGAAATAAATAGGAAGACAGTGAAGAGAGGGCAGTCAGCAAAGAAGGTTTCATAGTAGTTTGTAGGGGCAGGTTGTTGTAGGTTCACCTGTATTAGGATCAGAATTAAGAGAATTTGATGGCTATTTCATTTGAATGAAATAAACCTGGCAGAGCACTAATGGCTGCCAAATGTGCAGGATGTAAATTGTCTGACAGCAGACAGACCTGGCAGAAGTTACACAAACCCCAGATATGTCATCAGCATTTGCAGCAAAAATATGATGACTTTATAAACATGTAAAAATTATACCTAAGTTCAGTCATGGTCTGTAAGATGTGGAAGATGAGACATATAAAGCATATACAGTTGGAGAATCATACATTATGATAAAAAAAAAAAAAAAGAGAAAAGTAGACTAAGGATAACTTCCATGAAAGTGCTTAAAGACAAGAGAAAGATCTGCAGTTGGAGCAGAAAAAACACAATTTTTAAAGAGTGAAAAAGGAGAATAGATAGGCAGAAATTGAAATGGGGTGGGAGAAACAAAGAAGCTAACCACAAAACTGGAAATGGGAAACATAGCTGGACTCCGCAGTCTGAAAGGATAAAGGGTAACACAGAAAACTTACAAGCAATGAAAAGGAATGATAGTCACAGTGCAAAGAGAAAGGTGATGGAAGGTATACGTCAGTACCAAGAAAAAGCCTGTGAATGTGATGGGGAGAACCCTTGCTGTGGTAAACTGAACAGCCTGTTGTGGCAAGTGCAGACCCTGGGAGTAGAAGCACATGCTCTCTTTCCATACAAGAAGCAGAGCTGATGTTGGAAGGATTCAAACAGGAAAAAATAATAATCCAGTGATCATCCTTCATCCTGAACCACATGACACTGAAGGTTTCCCAGAAGAACACGTTAAGAAAGACTAAGCCAGGCCAGGAAAGGTGCTCAAAGAACTGGAGGTTCAGATGATCTTAAGCAGAAAGTCTTCTGGTCCCTATAAATGAAACAAAGGCAGGAGAAGATGAGGACAATTACGTACTGACCTGAGACATTATAAACTGCTATACAGAGAAGTTTTGGAACATTTGGCCATCAAGCTGTATTCACTGAAAGAGGGTTATTTTCATAGGATCTCAAAGGATGAAAACCAATTTCTGCTGAAAATTATAGCTGCCTTCTTGGAACTAGGCTGACCTCACACCTGGCTGGGCAAATACAGTTTTGCTGGTTTATACTTGATATTATTAATATGCTCTATTCCTTGATACATTCCTATATAATGTAAATACATGTTAAAACAAAAACAAAACCTAACTGGAACAGGACTTTGAGTTCTTTCATCCTCCTATGCTGTTTTTTTTTTTCTCATTAAGTTTGTATACCTGAATGACAAAACAGTATTGCAGTAGGTCAGTATAAGTCTAATTTGTAAGCCAGATTGATAGATTTATTAATTTCTGTGGTCTGTGAAGCAAGTTTTTCAATGTTTGGGTTTTTTTTTCCCAATTATTTCTGTCACTGCAAAACAGGCATCAAGCATAGCAGTGTATGGAACTGATAAAATCTTTTCAACCCATGAGTTGCTTTATCCTTTGACTTTGGATTACTCTTTGATTCTTTTGAATATATTTTTTAAAGAAAGATCAGTTGCTCATGATGTTTGGAAGTACTGCAATTCCAAGCAGTAATACTGAAAGGTGTGGACTGAGTAGGATGCATATAATTATATAGTGTCTATGCAATTAAGTGTCTTCACAAACAGAATTATGATAGCATTTATTAGGTAAGGATATTTAGCTATTACAACTGTATATCTGTATGAGAATATGTAGAGCAGACTTCACAAATTCTGTACATTTCAAGCCTGCGCATGTTTAGAATCCTCCTCATCATGTGAAGGATCATGCAGTTTAAAACGGTGCAAAGGACTCTCTAAACAACTGAGTCAAATGCAGCATGTTTTCTATTTTCCTACTTCATTTGGTGAGATGTGGTATTTGGCCTCCTCCCATAGCTCATTGCCTTTGACTGGCACAGTTCACTCTCTCTTCCCCTACTTTCCGCTTGCGTGATCTTGTCTTTCTTGTGCTCTCTCTGAGTGAACTGATTTTTTTTTTTTCTTTTTAACTCTGTGAGTTTCCTGTTAGATAAATGTCTTGCAGTCATTCTAAAGGGCTTAGAGCCAGAGAGAGAGAGAGCCAGAACTGGCAATACATGCAAACAAGGGGGATCTTGGCAAAGACAAAAAGGAGAAGTGTGAGAAGGCAAGACTGAGAATCATCATTTTGGTAACAAATGGCTTATCTGATAGACAGGGTCACAGTCCTTAAGTTTAAAAATACTTTGAAAAAGTGACAGTCACTCTGAGATCACTGAAGTTGCACAAACTGGTTTAAGAGCCTGATTCAACAAGCTCTGTGGTTATTAGAATTATTTCCAATGAGTTTAACTCAAAGCCTGTAGCAAAATTGAATCATGAGTTCAGGTACATGAAGTTCTTTACAGCAATCAGATTCCTGTGTATCTAGAGTGTCATTATTAACCAATTCCATATCTGAGGCAGCAAATGCTAATTTTCTGTGAGAAAATTTTCTGTATTTTCTGTAGAGACAGAAGAAGGAAGTCTTTTTCTTACATATTTTTGGTTTGGGGTTTTTTTTTTTTTAAGGAAGCTTTTCAAATTTGCTTTGGTAGTTAATGCATGAAAATGAAATGCTAGAGGAGCACTTCTACCTACCTCCTAAATGAAAGATGGCAATAGTTACTGATGTGATCCAGGAAGTTGTGCTTGCAAGTCCATCAAAGTGCTGCTGGATTTCAACAAAGAACAGACCAAAAGTCTTGAGAACAGCAACAGTGAGGCCCATCACCATGAAGGCTGACACTACCACAACCCATCCATAGCCACCATCTGGTGGATTGCTGTCTTTAGCCTGCATCTTTTCTAGTTCTCAGATCTTCTCTGGGCTTTGGGTTGGGTTTTGGGTTTTTTTTCCTGCAGTGGTAGTGATGGTGATGAGGATATTTAACAGATCTGCAAATTAGTAGAAGACCCATTGTTAAAGAAATTAATTAAAATATTCTATGAATGGCTTACACAAATTAATTACCAAATTAAAATACAATATGCATTACAACAGTTTGACTGAAAATATTACCTGAGGAACTGATGCCCCAGGAGACAGAAGACTGAGTGAAGAAAGTAAAACAAAATGAAAAGAGAGGAAAAATATTCAGGTACGGAGTGCAGAGAAAAAGAAAAAAAGCATGCATATGTGAATATAGGAGAGAAGACTATGGGAAAAGATGCATATATATGAATTTTCAAATACAGGCCCAGGATCCTACCCTTTGTAGTAACTTCAAGAACCTTATCTCACCCGGTTTTCAAACAAATAATTATAGTAAACAGAAAATAAAATGCCTCATAGGTTACCACACTTCCTAACATTCTTTGGGCATTGCAATCAATTTAATGAACTGTAAAGCCATCAAGGCAACTGTTTGTACCCATTGGCCTCTTGTCATAATTTTGTGTGTATAGATAAATGACTTATATTTGCTAAGTTGCTTCTATGAGTGGTATTACTAGTGGGACAGAAGATGATATAGAAAAAAAAAAAAATTCCCAACCTTAAAAGGACAGGAAATCAGTCTGTTTCAATATTCTGGGTATCCACATAAATGGAAATAAATGGAAGCTACTTCAGTTATCTGGAAGTTTGACTTAGTGGACTTTCCATTCCTGAAGTGGCAGCCTCTCAGAGAAATACTTCACCTTCCATTTGGCATATATCAAAATGACATTTAAAACCAAAAGAAGTTGAAGGTGTTCACTATGGAATTCTATCAGTCTTGACAGTTTACATATTTTAATCATTGCATAAGTTCCAGGAATACTGCAAACCTGTTTTTTATTGTTTGTGCTTTGTCATTAAAAATCCCATGTAAAGTTGCAACTTTGACTACAGAGCAGGAATGTATAAACTTAAAAATTCTTGCTGTTGTAAGCAAATCTCTAATGCAGAACTATTACAATATTATCTCAGTAATTCCAGTGGTAACAGGTCTTCTCCCTGTGTAAAAAGGATATGTGTAATCTCGAAAATGGTATTCAGCATGAAACTGGATGTTACTCTCGTCTCTGAGGAGTGAATCAGGAAACCAGTATGAGGTATGGTACTGGACATCTGAGGACTACCTGTACACTGTGAAACTTTGGAGCTTCCTGCCACATAAGACTGTGGGTACTTGAACTTCAGATGGAAATATTAGATAAATCTGTGCTGTACAAAACTGTTGAGGATGTTTAAAATGGCCCCTGACTCAGAAAGTGTCCAAGCTGCAGCTAGTCCAAATTTGGGAAGTATCACTTTATGCTTAGTCTATTCCTAATCTTAAAGATCCCCTTTTGGCCTGAACCAATATAGCTGTGACTGACTTGCAAGGAACGCTGCGTAAGAATTTTAGGGCCCTCAATATGTTAGCATTTATAAATATTATTGGCTCCTGCACTGCCAAGCATTTTTGCCAAAATGGGGCACAGGCTTCCTTTTGAAGGCATCCTAGTAGACAAGAACATCTTATTAAACACATCATTGAAGGAGCATATTTCCCCTTAGAAATTTTGTAACAAACTTGGAGTAATGTGGACAGAGGATCTGGTGGACAGAGGATCTGGAGGATCATGGTGGACAGAGGATCTGGAGGATCATGGTGGACAGAGGATCTGGGTGAGGGAGGGAAATATTCATACGTTTTTCTAGTTTCTTCATGGACACTAAATTTTTAGCAGGCATATTGTACGAAATGCAGAAGACCAAAGAAGGCATGACACTGCTCTCTTGGAGGGAGAATGGGAGCTTGAGATAGTCGGACGTACTATACTTAAAATTATCTTCCCTGTGTGCAGCTGGGAAAAATGAGCGTTAAGGAAATCCATGCCAGTAGAAATTACTCAGTACAAAGCAGCAGTCACTAGTCCTATGATTTGCTTCACTGGGGTATATGATCTGAGGAGGACCTAAATCACTTCAGCAGGGTGGAGGAAAGGAGCCATCAGAGCCTTGTAGGTGTCAGAAGCAAAATCATTCTGCTGACGTGTCTGGACTAACATGTGGCACTGGACACATTTGCAGGACATAGGTAGCCAGACAGATTAATCAGTTGCACAACAACTCAGACAACATCCTGAAAAATCTTAGAACAGCCACAAGAGAAGGAGGACTGCCTTGTGGTTCAGGCATATGAAGGAAACTGGTTTTCATTCCCACACTTTCTGGGCAACCTTAAGCAAGTTGTTTGATCTTGCTGTGCCTGTTTTCTCAGTTGGCAAATGCAGCTAATACTTTCAAAGGTCATAAATTTTGTAAGGTTAAAAATATTAATACTCATATTAGTGCTCAGATACTGTAAGAAAATACAGAATCTAGATGAAGCTGTAGCTATGTCTCATCATATTGCTGTGTTCAAGTACTATGGTCATAATTTTGTTTGAGGCCCTGAAGAACATAAAAAAGATGCAAGACTTAAGCTAAATGAGCCTGCCTAGGCAGAGTGGTACTGATATTTCTGCATTCTGCATGGGCATGCCTGGGCAAGGGATTATGATTTGTGCCACAAGACAGATAGGAGAAATCCTGCTACTTACCAGGCAGCACCCAGACTAAAACAGGCATGATAAAATCTATTACTTCCTGACACCACCCAGCACCCTTCACCTTCATTAGGCAAACTCTGCTCCAGGAGGAATATAAATCAGGCCCTACTGCTCACAAAACATAAATGGACAGCGTTTTTTGTTACAACAAATACATCTTTTATGTCACAGCTCAGAATTCAGCCCTCAGAGTCCCTTTTAATGACCACAGTGGTACATGTAACTCCAAATAAAATTACTGTTTCAGTTGCATGATTAATGCAGTTACCTCCCAGCAGCCCTACGGATTTGAAAGCAGTGCAGCTACATACTGTTGGGAATAGTTGGAATGCCTGAATAGAGTAGAAGAAAGCACAGATGTTGTGATGGGTGAACATGCTTCTGACACCATGCTTTGCTTTCTTCCTCCTTCACTTGCAAGAGAAAGTTTTTTACAAGATGATGTAGTTCCAAAACACCTAAGCTGAAAAAACCCACACAGGATTTCGTTTTGTTTTTAGCTATTGAGTAATGGTAAACAGTAAGGTTTTAGTATCTTCAGTTTCTCATCTTCTCCCTGAAACTAGCCTTTTAAAATAAAGGATTAAAAATCTGAAGGAGAAGTCCTCTTTCTGTTGTGCCTGGCCAACAGAAAAGATTCCTCAAAGAATGTAAAGCCATGTCTGGAAGAATCAGCACTTTGTCTGGCATCCCACTGACTCGTAGCTCCAAGATTTCTCATGGCAGCTGGAGCAGATGCCCTGTGAGACCGGGGCTTTAATCAAGAAAGCCACAATGCTGTCATCTGTGCTTGGTGTGTTCATCAGCAGGAGCAGACAGCTCTGCTAGTAGTATCATTATCCTTACAGCAAAATTTGCCAGCAAGAACACACAGGCAGGAGTGCAATCTTTGCAGTTGGATAGCTAGAGAGGCACTTTCTGAGGCACTGCAGGTATCCCTCTATTCACGCTCTACAAGTTCTCCAAGCTATTTCTGCTTTTATTCATGTTATTGACTCAAAAGGCTTATCAAACAATAATAAAAATAAATTATAAAATGCTTATCTGACTGCTTGCATTTGAGGGTGCCACATAAACTTGTGAAGACTGATACTTGTTTTACCTGGTTATCTTGTTCCATGTTCTAATTCACTTTTTACAAAGGAGCAAATTAATTGAATACATTTGCTGCGCATTACAGAACAACTCAGTGGTGGAATTAAGAAAAGGCTGTTGTTGGTATGAATCCTAATCTTCTTGTTTTCGTGCAACTCATACATAAAACACCCCAGATAACTGTATTCACTCTCTTAGAGGCTGATGGACTCCTTTTGAGCTAGTGATACTTTACAGAAACAGATTCCCCGGGAAGACAAAAAAGGAAAGTATTAAGTTTTGCAACACTTAAAGAAACATGATTTGTTATTGGGGGTTTGGTTTGGGTTTCCAGTACAAGTACTGTACTTTACCTTTGATTCATACTTAGCAAAAAAAAGGAAAAGGAAGAAAAACATACTTGTTATACACAGAGGCACAACTACTTTTACCAAAAGCTGATACCTTGAAACAGGAATTATGTAAAACTAAATACAAAGTAGATCGTTAATAAACTGACAGCAGATTAATGAATATAATCTTGTCTTAATTGTTGTATTAGAAGAAAGAAATAAGGAAGTCAATTGTAAATTATGCTGAAACTTCCTACACACATGTGCCTTTGTACACAGGCAAGGAACAGGTACTTACTGTGTTTGTCATACTGAGGTACCTTTTGGTCTTTATAACACTTAGACTGGCTCTGCTGATGCTCACTGGCCACTACAGCTTTAAATACAACAGAGCTGTGCTAGTTACTGCTCTTGAGATACAAAATCAGGAAGAACTCTTAATTAAATTCTCCTTTCTAACTTTGTAACATTTTTTTAGAAGGAGTCAGTCTAATGAAAATGATCTATAACACAGTTATTGACAGAGCATGTCAGGGTTAGGGGAAAGAGGGGCTGAATGCTCTGAGCAATGAGTTTGAAGTAACAAAAATCAAATATAGTATCAAGAAATTACCTTATTCAGGTAACCAAGGCTTGTAGGGTATATGAAGCTCTTCCTTCACCTTCCTTCACCTTCCAGTTGTATGTAAGTTCTTGAGTTGTACTGCAAACCACCAGGTCATCTTTCTCATCTGAACTACCATCTGGCTACCTGAATAAACTGATCTGTCTCTTTCAGGATGTGTAAGCCATCGGATTTTATACGAATCCTCTCCTCCCCTCCTCAAAAGTCATTTGACTCCACCTACACTCAGAAAAACAAAGTTCTATCCTAAGTAGAGATCAAAGAAGTAAAAATCAGGAGTGGATAGAGGAAACAGGAGGAGGAAGGCAAATTTTGTAATATATCCACACTGTACTTGTACTAGCTTTGGACTGCTGTCCACAGTTTTTATTGAACTCAACAGTTGGACCAACCCCAAAGTTCAGATGTGTCATCTCACTTCAAACTGCTGTTCTGTGGCATTTACTGACAATGTTTATTTAAATTGGAAATTCATTTGTGACTTCTCTATGGTTGTACTGTTGGGCAGATGTTGGCTACAGCTGAGCATCACATAGCCTGCTGCAAGGAAGATTGAATATGCTCTCCAGGACCCAAGCCTGAACACACACTTTCAGAACCTTTCATCAAACCAGAGCAGTCCCTTCGTTGTGTAATTTAAGGGCCCACAATTCCTTATATATTGCTGTATCTCGTAAAGTTTTTCTCTCCCTGCTCTCACTGCTGGTTTATTGTAACTGATTCTGCTTTCCCAACAATTTGCCTTGCACTAAGGTTGTGGTGGCTATAGCCTGCTATTGTAGTAGTTGGGGGGGTGGGGCAGAGTGGGTTGTTGCAGCAGCTTCTCAGTTTTTGTAATCTTTTTATTGTGTGCCTACTTCATGACATGATCAGTAATCTGTGTAGTTTGTGTGTGCTAAGGGGAAGTATAAATATACAGTCAGGTGACCTGCATAACTAAGAAGCAGATACATTTCATATTTTTGGCATATATGAAGGGGGAAGTCAGTAAGTTTGTGTGGTGACATTCTAATTTTCTGTTGCTGGAAGAATTCTCTAGGACTGTTTTGTTGGGCTGGAGAAGTCAAAAGCATGGAAAATTAAAATTTAGGGGTAGTTTTCAAAGTGTATGAAGTGTACACTTCTGATAGAAAAGTTGCTGCCACTCCTACTTCACCTTCATGCTACCATGTGGGCTTTCATGCAGTGAACCAGACTGGTGAACTGACCCTGCTGGTCACTACTCTGGGGCAGTTTCTCAATGTGGAGAAATGCATTGTGTGCTTTCACAATGCAGAAGGCAGAAAAAAGTGGCCAGGAATGAAACTTGGCAGATGAGTCCACGTGTCCGGTGAAGCTGTCAGCCTAGAAACTCTCCCTTATGGAAGAGAAAGGTAGGTGACTCCAGTGGTGCCAATGAGGAACAGTAGCTGAATTGTGGATGTACTTTGTGACAAAGTGTCAGAGTAACTTTTCAGCATGACACCTGTCAGGTCTTTGTTCTTCCTTCCTCACACACTGGAGAGAGTTATGTGCTGTGTTGCCACACTGCATCTGTCTGAGCAACCTGTGAGTCTCTGAGGTGAAAGATGTCTTTATGCTGGATTTTCTTATACAAAAGAGTATGAATATATATTCTGACATATATACTGGATTGGAAGGTTGGGTCCTTTCCCTCCTAATTCTATAGGTCTGTGCTACCTTCCAGAGCGCTGTGTAAAAAAAAAACCCAAACTGTAGCAGTTGTATCTGCAGAGATGGATGACACTACGCTATATTGTCCGGACAGATATGCATAGGATAGTGACCATGATAAACTCTGATAAACAAGATTGCATTTCTTAAGCAGCTAGAGCTGTAAACCAGATGGAGCAAACAGCAATCCAAATGGATTTTGTTAATAATAGCAGAGCTGAAGCCTCTCTGGATAACCTGGGCCCCAGTGCTGTACCACTCTCACTGTGATTTCCCCCCCCCCCTAATATTCAATTGATTTTTTCTTGCTGTAGCTTATGACTTTGACCCTTTGTCATTTCCCTGTGCCACTTAATGGAAAGCAAAAGACTTTTACTATTAGGCTTGTAGAACAAAATTGGCAATGGTTTAAACAGAAGCTGACTATATGTGTGTTTTTGAAATGCCTTTTTCTCAATATTATCAAAACTGAAATTAGTGATTGTGTTCTCTGCTGCTGTAAATTATTTCAGCTCCACAGATTTTAAAATTATTTCACCCCTTTCACCATCAAAGAATTTCTTGACTGATTTCCGATTGGAATAGGGCTGCTTTTGAAGAAGATACAATGTATCTATCTATTGCCTGTTTATTATTATTATTGCAGTATATATAAAATACGAGAAACAAGTCTCTGAAGTGTAGTTCTTATTTAAATACACTGCACAAACGTAAAAAGCCAGTCTGGCACAAATACACGCATAAACCTGGCAAAGTCTCCTTGCAGTCATCTGTGCTCAAATAGAAGGACAAAGAGCTTATGAAACCATGCCTCCTCCATTCATCAGTCCTTGGTGGTGATCACGCTTGTCCCCCTCCCTCAAACCACCAGCTCTTATCACGTACATCCTTCTTTTTTTTACTGACCAAAGCCTTCTGACAGCATTAATAAACAGATAGTAAGGCAAGATAAAATTTGCCAGCTAACAGTATTTTTCAACTAAGAGAATATTGATTGAAATAACCAAAACAAAACGACTGGTTTGATGTAATATGGGTAGCCTGAACATGAATTGTCTGAGGACTGTGTGCAGGAGAGATAGAATGGGAAAGAATTGGGAAACTAGTATGAAAAAAATAAACAGGCTGACATTACTGCCAAAATAGGGATGCTAAATAAACTTCGGTAAGAAATGTGGGTGAGTGTGGAGGGACTTGAGGTCTCGTAGGAAAAGAAGAGATTAATCTTGATTAGAGAAGGAGAACCAGGATGGTTCAGTTGCATACAGTTAGGCTGATGAAGGAGGTGATTTCTTCGCTTGTGTTTTGTGGAAATACAATAGCTGGCAGTGATAGCTGACAGATATCAGAGGGGCTAAAGAGCAGAAAGAAGTAGCAATCAAGTGAGTGAGTGATTAGGGTTTGGCAGAAGCTGTCAGACTGTAAAAAGTGAGAAATTTAATAGATAAAGGAAGAATAAATGCCTTATATCTGGACTGGGTTCTGGTTATCCTATTATCAGTTTAACAAATTCTTATTAGTTTAAGATTGACTGAACCTTTCCAGGCTGAGGGCAAATGAAGAAAAAGCCTTCTGTCCTAAAATCACAGTAAGGTGTGCTGATTGCCTCCCTGCCCCCTCTCCAGGTTAACATCAATCCCTGTCCTCCCTTTAATAACAAGGGGAATGCTGAGCCGGCATGGAAAGGGGGCAGAGCATCCACAGGAAAGAGGGTGACACAGAGCCTGAATCGGCTGTGAAGGCAGGGTACGTCTATATGAACAAAGGCTGTTCGTTTTGGTTTTCGACAAGAAATAGTCAGTTCATATTTTGTGATTATAGCTCCCAATACAAAATAAGAAGGTCCGAAGGAGAGGGAGCACAGAAAATGAGCATTGCTAAACAGGGAAGAGGGAAAAGGACTGCTTAAGCTTATCAAAACAGCATGGTTAAGTACGGTGCTGATGCAAACAGTCTCTCTGTGCCCTATCAATTTAGAATCTGTAGGTGGTTCTTCTTCCACTTCCTGTCTTGAAATGAGTGACCAGGGTTTAATCATTCTGCTTTAATTACAGGATGAAGGTGAAAATGCCGAATTCTTGGGTATGTCTGGAGTGTCAATGAGGCATTTCCTGTCCTTGAACCTTAGGTAAGAGATGGATGTGTTTGGCTAAATAAACCCTAAATGTCCTGTGGTTGATTTCTGGGAAGGATTTTTACAAGGTTCAGCTGGCAGGACAGACATCAAGGGATAAAAGCTCATTAGACTCCCTGTGCTATTTTCTTAAACTACACCACATGCAATGCCACAATACAGCTAGATGCTACATTGTGGAGTTATGATAAAGTCAGGCAATAAAGTCCAAGAAAAAATGCAAACTTGCTTGATAGCATGAAGTGTGCCTGCACAGAAGAGTTCTCCGAGTGAACAGCTGCTTGTATCTGAACTGAATACAGACCTCCACGAGGCTGTCCTGTATTTTTGTAACAGTGGATTCTTGCACTGAGGTCTTACAATATTCCTCCTGGTTTCATTTGTAAGACTAGGATAGCAATAGATAATGAAGAATGCCTGTTGACTCAGAGCAATACTGGATGCTTACCAAGTTTGCAAGGCAAACATTTTCAAGCTTGTAATACACAGAATGAGAGCCAGGCCACAGTTCAGGGATGGGAACTGGACTGTTTGTAGTAATGACATAAAAGCCCACCTTGAACACGGTGTAGAAAATTGGTTCAATATGAGCTTCCAGTTACAACACTGTGGCTATAGGAGTGAAGTGACTGATGGGTGTATGACTGAAGAGATGATAGATCTGTGGCTGAAGGAGGAGTGAAGATCTAGCTCCACTGTAGTAGGAAGGCTCAGAAGCTGAGTAGTCCAACACCACCTTCAGTGCAGGGAAGCAAAATTTTTCAAGGTGTTCATAGGAAAGGCTGATATAGTAGGCCCTGAAAACTCAGGATGTAAAATCTGGTTTCTTCACAGGGTTTCTTGGTTCCTGCTGAATTCAAATTTCACCGAGATTTTGTCTGTTAGAGAAGCTATGGGCCACTGGAACATGCTGCAGTGACAGAAAGATTCCAGAGAGAGCTGGAGAGAACTGTTACTCCAAAGCTGTGGCAGCAGGAAACAAAGAGCTCTACCTCCCTGCAGGGTAGCAATTATTTTAGCTTTGTACTAGTGTAGTCCACTGGTGTAGACACTGGAATACTTTATGTCATTGGTTTAGCAATATAAAAGAGTTACAGAAAAACTAGAAATCAGCAGAATGGTTATTAGGAAGATGAAAGGACTGGAAAAGTAACAGTTTATAAATCTCAGGCTTGGAGATGAATGTAGGAGCAGTCTTGATCATGATGTATTAATACCTACACCAGACCAGAAATCTTCTAACAAAGGGATTTCAATTTATCAGTCCATGATGTAAGAGGATTCAATGGACGGAAAACCTGAAGCTATGAAATTAGTACCATAAATAAGTCATGTTTGAATGAGAACAATTTGAATGGGAACAATTTACAAATTACAAATTGGTGCATGCTTTGTCTCTGTTTACTTTTAATCAAAACTAAATGCTTTCTGAAGACGTTGTTCTAGTTCTTACCCTAAACAGCTGATGGCGGTTTTAACATATAAACATATTTGTATTTTTCTGTTAAGGAAGAATGTTAACCTGCTATTGCTTAACTTGGTTTTGCTACTAAATTAGAAAACAAACCAGGCCCATAGTTCCTGTGAATGAGAAATTGCCTTTTTACTTTTTCTGCTTAAAACAAAGTTTACAAGTATAATTTATACTCAGTGAACAAGGGATTTTCCTCTTTTGTGAGCTGACAAAATGAACCAGCTTGTATTGCAAGATACTAGGTTAAGCATCAGTCTTTTTGACATAAAGTGAAACTGAATTTATGCTGAACAATTTGTTTGGAAATTAGATCCAATTATCTTAAATTGGTCATTCCAGACTAACAGAGCAATAAAGGGCACTGTGTTGATGTATTTGACCCTGATGTCCCAGTCATGTCAAAACGTGTATGCACTATAATTCCAGCTTAGTTCATATCACACAGTGCCCTCCCAAATACTGTGCTCAGAACAGATGATAAAAGGGCTGTCGGTATTACAAACATCAGAAGTCTTTCTGATCTAAAGCAGAAAATTACTTCTGAATTTTGAGTTGACAGAATATTAAAAGTTGTTTTGACCTGTAGAGTATGACTGTCACCAAAATCAGTACAGTCAGGTCGTTTTCTTAACTGAGGGGTTGATTTAATGTTCAAATGTTGCCCAAAGAATTAAAGGAAAAGACCACTAAGAAAAGGATGGACTTATTCTACAGTTCCAATCCTCAAGTAAGTACAGAGCCAAAAGAAATAAATGATGTGTTGCTCCTATTTTTCCAAGTTGTGCATTTTCCTTCAGATCAAAAATGTAGGCATAGTCAAATTGATATGTAGCGACGTGTTGCTGGAGAGCAAATGACCCTGCATAAAGCTGCTTAGGTGAGTCTTTCAGGAGTGGTGGCCCCGAGTACATTAGCACTAATATGATACAAGAAATCAAAGATGAAAGTCCATATTTTTGATCACCTTCTCTATACAACTTCAAACCTAAGAAGAATTTTGAAGGAGAAATAGAGATCTTCACTCAGTATCAGGCCACATCTTTCTTTAAAAATGTATTTTCTTATGTATATTAGTAATACTACTTTAACATCCTACATATTTTTAATATGACATTTTCAAAAGGCAGTTTCCATTCCATTACATTTGGGGGGGGGGTTACGTTGTTGTTGTTGTTGTTGTTGTCGTCGTTATTTGTGTTGCAAGCCTTTTGCTGGAGTAATTATGTGCTTGTAGTTTTAAGAAAACATTTACAAAGAAATTTTTTATATTGGTTTCTAATGTGAACTCTACTTTTGAGAACTTAATCTGGAGGTATGGCTGTCTGCTTGTGAAGAGAGAGGTAACACAGGTAAGTGAAACAAAAGCAGAGAGGAAGAAAAACTGAACAAAACAGAACAAATCTCTCAGCCGAGACCTATGTTTTGGGCTCATAGCATAATCTGGAGTTGTAAATCATAAATTGTCGGCAATAATCTTGTCTGTACTGAGGGTGCGTGAAGCAAATGAGAAAACTCACTAAGCCTGAGTATGGAAATTTACTAAAGCACCTGAGGTGTGCAAATAGCACAGTCACATTTCAGTGTACCACTCTTTTAGACTTTTTCATTCCAAAGAGTATTGCAACTCCTGTGACCTTTCATTTGGCAATACAGGGACAGGCTAGAAAGCAACAATGTTCAGTGTTTATCTGCATCAATGAATTTATTGGAACAGCCATTTCTCTGGATTGTGTCATTACATATTTTATAATTTCTTGATTATGTCACAGAGCAACAAGAAATAGGTATCTTTTAGGATATCTTCAGGAGTAGCAAAGTATGTTGCAAAGCAATATGATAAAGATAGGAAAAATGACCACTGAACAGCTGTTCTGTCATTCAGAGGTGGTGTGAGAGCAGGCAGAAGCATGCATCCCCGCAGAGTGTGGAGTGCCATGTGAGTGACTATGGTCTGTGTCACAGCTTGGGCCCCCATCCTCCCAGGTGCTCTCCTTGCCATGAGTTCACTGGAAGCAGCTATTCACTAGCACCTCCTGGAGCTATTACCCTTCACCCCAGACTACCTGAGCTCCACTCTGGGGAGTGCTATAGCTATAAAACGCCAAAAATACAATTCAGTGGAGGGGGAAGCTCTGTGAGCACTGCCAATGCTGTGACTTCATATCTCTGAGGCTTCACCACCCCTCCCACCTGGTGTGCTGGCCTGTGGCACTCTGCCACTCACCCACTTGGCACTGCTGCTACTTTTACGATCTTTCCTTTCGGTTTTAACAAAAACCAAACCGAACAAACCAAAAAACAAACAACAACAACAACAAAAAAGCTTTGACCAGGGAAAAGCCTTGCATGCTTTGCAAGTGAGGCGATGCACCACACAATGCTTGGGGCATTCCTCAGTCAGGCCCAGGGCGGGGTGGCTGCTCATCCCAGTGCTTAGGTGAGACAGAGGCCTCAGGGCTCCACTGCTGCTGGGCCACCACCCTCCATAGATAGGCGACCGCCACTGAGGGCTTCTCAGCTGTGGTGTGTCACCAGACACAGGCCCAGGTTACACTGGCTGTGTCCAGTTCTGGGCTCCTCAGAGTAAGATGTGAAGCTCTGGGAGGGGGTCCAGTGGAGAGCGACAAGGATGATTGAAGGACTGAACATCTCTTTTACAATGAAAGGCTGAGGGAGCTAGGCCAGTTCACCCTTGAGAAGAGATGGCTGAGAGGGGGAGTCATCAATGACTGTAACTATCTGAAGGGAGAGTGTCAAGAGGCTGGAGCCAGGCTCTTCTCAGTGGTGCCAGGCAATAGGA
>VXAY01004705.1:503397-515720 GCA_013399855.1 Oxyruncus cristatus | reverse complement strand
AGGTACAGACAGCGTGGAGGCTTCAGGTGCTGGCGGGGGCTGATGAAGCAGTGCGTCCCCCATACTTTAGTTCAGGTAGTCTTGAATAGTTCTTGGTTTCTCGGAAAGCTTCTTTGCGAATCTTTAGTTGGTGTGTCACCGAGACGTCGGGAAGAATCAAACTTTCAACATCGTAATTCCAGAATTAGAGTATTTATGTCAGATGTGAGTCTTGACAAAAACGTGCTTGTTCGGACGTTCGGGGAAGAGCATGTACGCATATGCAGAACCATGCTAAAGTCTTTGGCTTCTCATTTACCCTTTTGTTTCTTTTTGGATTTATATGCTCAAACCAGAAAACAAAGAGTTTCGTTTAATATCATGATAGATAAGATAAGAAGCCCTGAGTAAAGATCAGTCATACATGCCCATTACCATAGTGATCCTTAACATCTTGGCTAGTTACCGTCTAATTGGCTTTAGTCTCTTTTGCTTGAGTTTTGGAATAGAACAGTGTAAAAAAATACTACAGTTGTAGATAAGTTACAGTTGTAGATAACATTACTAAATGTTGAACTTGTTGATGCTGAATTTTTAATTTATGTCTTACAGGGAATACCTTGACAACATAACAGCAATTGGGCCCAGAACAGTTGGAAGTCCAGAAAATGAAATTCTTGCAGTTAACTACCTCTTAGAACAAATTAGGAGAATAGCAAGAGAAAGCACAGATGCTCACAAGATATCTGTAGACATACAGAGGCCCACAGGCTCCTTCAGCATTGACTTTTTAGGAGGCTTTACTAGTTACTATGCAAACATAACCAATATCATAGTGAAGCTGGAACCTCGAAGTGGAGCTGAGCATGCAGTATTATCCAATTGCCACTTTGATTCCGTACCAAATACCCCAGGTAGGTCCGTGTGTTCATTCTGTGTTTCCATGTGTTACGTGAGCCCCAGAGCTGGGCTTATGGTTTTCTCAAACCAAGTTGCTGTATTAGAATACTGCATGTGTCAACTGGTCTACTTGATGTCAGTGAGACTCATTGTTTAGAGTGACAGGTTGATCCTGTTAAACTCAGGATTTCACTCTTACTTTCTGGTAGGCAGCAAATTAGAGATGCTGTATTTAGATTTCTCTGCTTATGCATGTAGTTCATGTGTTGCTTCCACCTGTCATTCAGGTCTTTTCATACTTCTGTACTGATCTAATCCTGTTTTTCCTTTCACATGATGCTTTGCGACAATGACTACATCCACCCCCACTTAAAAGTCTGGTATCTCATATTTTTTGTCTGATAAGCTTAAGCTATGCCATTTTTTTTCCTTTTCTTGTTGCATTCAAAGCTTCTGCCTCTACAGATTGTAGTGATCAAAGGTTGGGGTACTGTTGCCTTGGTAGTGTGTACATCTCTTGCTACTAGTTTCACTGTCACTGTTGCATCCTCTCTTCCTCTCCTTCATCTACATTCTTATAATCCTCTTGAATAATTATTTCAGCAAGGGTGTAGCCAGCTTTGTGTGTTCGTGCATTTAACAGTGCCAGAAAGGTAGAGATCTAAAGATTGCACAGAATTTGTTGTAGCACTCAGCCATGCATGTGTGCCTATTATTACAGTTGAAAAACACCCACAGATCTCACTCATCAACAGTGCAGCTTTTACTGGAGTTTCTTAATTTATACCCCACACAATATTTTATTTTTTGGGGGTAAACCTTCTGTTCTTTAACACATGCAAATAGTCTTTATTATTGAGAAAACACTTGAGTATTAGCTAGAGATACAAGACATTTACTGTACTCCTCCTGCATTTTTCTCTCAACAAATAATACACAGAACTTCTCTTTCTTCTCAGCCACGTTTGGGTGACATGAGTTTCCAAATTAATCTTCATAACTGCATGATTATTATACATGCTCTGTGATTTAGGAACTGCTCAGATGCTAATTACTGTATGTATAGTCTAAAAATGTCCACTGGGACTTGGAAAGAATATTTCACGAGTATAATACTATGATTATTGAAAACGGTCTTTAAATTCATGCCCTATGTAAATTGTGTGTCCATTCCTATGGATTGTAAAACAGGATTATGTCTACCTCAATTATTTTCTTTACAATTACTCAGACAGTAAAGTACTTCACCAACCTTGCACAAAAGTGCCAAAAAAATATTACTGATTTGTATAGGATTTTACAGAAATCTGTGAAGGAGGTAGAAACCAGCCTGTGTGCTTGCCCTTAATCACAAAGTAGCCCTTTACAACAGTGAGGAGCTGCTCTGTCTTTGATTTTCTTACTGTGTCCCTTGTACATAATCTAAGGAAGGTTTTCTGTTGTTTTCTATTTGTTTTCTATTCTTCTATATTTCTCTTAGTTATTTGCTTAGAAGCCGTTTTTCATTACCGAAACTGTGGATTTTTAACCAGAATCAGCATTACTTAATAGTCAGTTAATAATATATTTGAAAATTGGATAATAAAATACAATCTGCTGCATACAAAATGAGTGAAGCAAAACTCAGTGAACCATCAGTGTTAGAAAGCTTGTATTCCTAAAGAAGGAAAAACATAAACTGTAAAGTCCTAAAACATGTCTTTGTTCTAATGGTACTAATTTTCAGTTTATATGGGCAATTTGTTTCTTTTCTAATAAACTTAAAGACAGAAACATCCTTGAAATTATCATTCCAGATGTAACTGGTGATGTGGTTTTTTCAAGTTGCTGATTTTTGTTATAAAACCTGTTTTAACCTCCTGTCAGTCTTGCTATATACAAAGTATTTGGAGATGATACTTTTTCCATGAGTTTTTGTAATGGTATATGGCTACCTGGCTGCTTTTTTCAGACATAAATTTGTATGTCTGTTGAAGCTGGCAACTTTTGTTTTTCATAGCTTCACAGTGAGACAGGTAAATGATTAATCTCACTGGAAACTATACTCGCTTCTCTGACAAGTTTTCAATACAGTATGTTAGGTATAAGAACTCTACTAAGAGTAGACTACTGATAAATTTGGGTAGCAATATAAAGGTCCCTTCCAACTGAGAATATTCTGTGAAATTAGGGAAAATTTGTGATAATCAGGACTTTATACCATGTATTTGGATGGTAGTCTTTTTGGAAAGCTTTTGGCAGAACAAGGCATAAATTTCTGAGAAATAGAGAATGGTGTATTGGAAAGATTCTGAATTTTTTTTTTAATCCTTGCAATAAGCTCAGGCTAAAATTATTTAGACTGAGATTTATGTTTGTATCAGAAATACGCCCTTTTCATGGAGGGAGCAAATGTGTCTAAGTTTTACAAGCTTTGTTAGAGGTAATTCTCCTTTTTTTCAATGTGTAAATTGAACGTTTTTAGCAGCCAGCGACTGTGCCCTAATGGCATGCTGAGGCCTGACCATACTGCTGTTGTCATCTCAGAACATGTCAGCATCATATATGCAACCCAGGCCTGAAGGAATAAGATTCAATTTTTCTGTTTTCTCCCAGATTTTATTTATTGGAGTGGGGTAGGGAGGTGCTACAGCTTGCACCAAAGTGAGGGAGACAAAGTGGGAGACTTTGGCTAAAAGATGGATCCTGAATCAAAATTAAAAAAAAATGACAGGGCATGGGAGGAGGTGTGAGAGAGTGAGAGTAAGTCTAGGATAGTGTTAGATAAGGGACTCAAAGAGAACAGACTACTGAACTCAGACTAAAAGGGGTTTCTACAAAGAAAGAAGGGTGGTGAAAAGCATCTGCTCATGAAAATCCTTTAGTACCGTGTATAACCTAAGGAGATTTCTAAAGCTGTAAATTCTTGTATTTCCTTAGCTCTGTTTGGAAATCTGAGCTTTATGTTACTTTGAGGTTTTGTCCTCTTGCTTGAATGCATTATAACAGTGTAGAATGCTTTAGGGTGACTTGTGTGTGGGAATGTTTATTTTTTAAAGTTTGAGTGTGCTGTTAGTGAAAATTACATTCTTGTTTATTCATATTGTTCTTAGGAAAATAAGTAAAAATCACTTTGCTTACTAACCAGTAACCTGGTTAGTCTACTTTTCTTGAGCAGTATCATTGGATCTGATATTTTGAACTTCACTTGCTCAACTTCCGAACGTTGTTTTTCTTTCTGCTGTTACTTTCAACTGGTATAAACAGAGAGTACAAGCAGTACCAGAAAATACACAAAACTTGACATAATTATACTCCAGATAGATTAAGTGACTGAAATAGCATAAAGCTTTTTTCTTCTCTTGTTTTTGATGCAAATCTGTTTGTTATAAGCCTTACTATTTTGGTGATTATTTTAAGGTGCCAGTGATGATGCTGTTAGCTGTGCAGTGATGCTTGAAATACTTAACACACTTTCCAAATCATCAGAGTCCCTGCAGCATGCTGTCATATTCTTATTTAATGGTGCAGAAGAAAATATTTTGCAGGTGAGAATATGTCAGAATTATACATTATACATAAAAACTGTGTATTAAAACTCTTAGGAAAGAGTAACTGCAGATAAGGCTCATGTTTAATCTGTTGAAATATTAGTTAAATAACTGTCTTAACATTCTCAGGAAAATGTGTGTGATTTAAATGGGAAAAATACAGTTAGATTAAGAATGTTGTCTACATTAATTTGATTAGAAGACTTGGATTTTCTGCATCTGCTTGTGTTGTCTGCCTTGTCAAATCTTAAAGTTATGTCTTCAGTCGTATCCAATCTTGAGTGATGGAAAATAACGTTTAGGCTGGTCTGGTAGATACTTGACCTATATTTTTTTTGTTTTCCCATCAAGGCTAGTCATGGCTTCATTACACAACATGAGTGGGCCAAGTCAATCAGAGCTTTTATTAACCTGGAGGCAGCAGGTGTAGGAGGAAAAGAACTTGTTTTTCAAACAGGTATGAACTTGCATTGTGTCCAGTTTCTGCATAAAGATAATTTGATAATAAACAATACAGACTTGAAGGAGTATTGAAAGTGACTCATCAGCAAAAGATAGGAGAACCTCATGCCTTTTTCCCAACCTTGTGCATCACCTAAGTTGTTCTCAGTCTCTCTAGATACTTGTAGGCTAAAGGACTGCCACAGAAGTTGCCTCATAGCTGGGAAGCTTATGTAGAACAGAGTAACAGAAGTTGTGTTTCCCTTTTATATTAAGGGAACAAACAGAAAAATGTTTGGATACCACGTATATCTTACATACTCATACTTTCATATGCTCTGTTTATTTTTCACAGCAGTTCTTTCAAAATCTTTGCAGGGAGATGTTGCCATTAGAACTCTTATCTGCTGCTCAGCAAGCAGCAAAACAGTGTTTTGTAGGCTACGGTTAAACTTGTGCCCCATCCTGGTCAGACTGAAGACTTCCCTGTACTGCTGGAGCTGCTTAGCTGTTTCTTTGCACTTAATGCTTTAAGGCAGAGACTTTTTTCTAAACAATAATACTGATGTGTGATACCCACACAATGAATTGGAAGCTCAGGTAAAGGTTGAGACATCTTCGTGAGAAAGAAGTTCTTTTTTGGGAGATGGCTCACCTGCTCTGCCACAGAACATGCAAGGCACTGGTGGCTTGTTTCTTTCTCCCCAGGTGTATTTCTCTCAAGTGTGAGTCACTCAGCCAACACAAATGTACTTATTATATACCCTGTGGGGCAAGAGGTTTACAACTGCAGTGAGTTCCTTTGCGTTCTGTGTTTGTTACCATGAGGGTGTATATCTTAACTGAGGTTCAAAAAGTATTTGCTGTGAACTTTCTGCTCATCTTTTGTTAGGACCTGAGAACCCTTGGTTGGTACAAGCATACGTAGTTGCAGCCAAACATCCCTTTGCCTCTGTGGTGGCACAGGAAATATTTCAGAGTGGTATTATCCCAGCGGATACAGACTTCCGTATCTACAGGGATTTTGGCAATGTTCCAGGTATGGTATCGATAAAGATGTCAATGCACGTTAAGCTTATAAAAAGGATATCGTTCTATGGTTCACTGTGTGAAGGTCCTCAAATTTGGTTTGTCTGGGTGCAAATTTTCCTGCTTTTTTCGTAAGACAAGTGCTTTTATATTTAGTTTTTCATGTGGTTTGCTAGGGATGTTTTGCGAAGACTGGTATTTTCCAGAAAGAAACTACATGGTAGAAAAGTTTCCTGAAAATCAGGAAAATACTCCAGGAATCAACAGCAACCTGTTAAATATTCTGTATTGAAACATTTCGGTACATGATGCTAATAACCTGCTTGTAGGAATGACATGTCTATATTTAATGGATAAATGAAAATCACCTTTTTTGAAGATAGTGACTTAGTCACTAATGCATTTCCGTTACTCTTGGGATTTGTTTTTTGTTTGGATTGGTTTGGTTTTTTTGTTTGGTTTGGTTTTTTTGATGTTGTTTTTGTGGTAGTGTTTTTTGGTGTTTTTTGGTGTTTTTTTTTTTTATAATCAAGCACTGGACAGAATTTTTTTAGTTTCGCTAGTCTGTTTATAGATCGCTATCCATTCTGCAGAGAATGACCAGTAGGGAAAAAATGTGAAATGTTCACACATTGTGAACATAACTCAAAGGACTCTAATCTTCTGCAAAATCCTTATTGTCTGGGACAGATTGTCATTGGAGTCACTTTCAAAAAAAGTGATATTTCTTAATTGATTGTTAGAACAAAACAGTTGTTGTAGTGTATTCTAAACTCTTCTGAAGTGTGCTTCCAGCCTGGAAATAAAGTAGATGATTTTGTACAATGTGTTCCTTATTTGTTCAGAATCATACCTAGATGGTAAATGAATTCTCACTGACCTCTGGGGTTTTTTTCCCAAAGAAATAAAAATGAAATAACTGAGTTAAAGAACTAGTTGGTTCCTCTTTGTACACTAGTAGAATTACGGTCTA
This sequence comes from Oxyruncus cristatus, assembly GCA_013399855.1. Lineage (NCBI taxonomy): Eukaryota > Metazoa > Chordata > Aves > Passeriformes > Cotingidae > Oxyruncus > Oxyruncus cristatus. The sequence continues at coordinate 508,868 of VXAY01004705.1, read as the reverse complement.
ACTTGTCAAACCGCTGCAAAATTGTGAGGATTCATGTTGCAGATAGCAGCTTTTTGCATGTGCAGCTGAGGAGTGATTGGGATGCAGTGAATGTATAACTAATCTAGCAGAATAACCTTTGGCTTTTGGGAAATGTTTTTGTTTACTTAAATTATTTGGACTTTCGAAATAGGAGTTTTCAGACTGGCTCTCTGAAAACCTGTTAATACATTAGAAGTAGAAGGAACACACATTTTGAGAGGGTGTTTCTGTAGTTCCACAATGCTGCTTTTTATTACTTTTCAGCATAGATATTTATTGAAGTTTTGCAAGTAAACATTTGGAAAGCACCTTGTACATCTTTTCTGAAGCTGAGATGGTTTGGAGTTTCAAGCGTTTCTCCAGTTGTGTACAGATATCATGCAAATTGGTGCAGTAGAAAGGACAGATATTTTAAAATGTTTTGAAACTGTTCTCTTTGTAATACACTCAAAATCTGTTATTATTCGTTTCACAAAGGAGACTATTTTGTTTCTTAAAGTATAATGACTGGGCTGCAAAATAGAGCAGCTTTTTTTGTGAAATGTTTTCACGTGTTTGTTTGGGGGTTTTAGAATTACATAAATTTAAAAATGCTTTTCTTTTTCTGTAGGAATAGATTTGGCTTTTATTGAAAATGGCTACATTTATCATACAAAATATGACACATCAGACAGAATTTTAACAGATTCCATTCAGAGAGCAGGTTGGTATTTTAAGAATTCGGTAATTTACCTAAGAGTAGTGTTGTAGTTGCAAGAAATTAATAATTTTAATGACACATTTAGTACATGTTGGGCATGTTCTAAAGAGCAAAGAATTAATTGAATATATGTCTTTTAAATACAAAGGAAATACATCTGGTCTACTTGGGAAGATAAATTTTATCAACATCCAGTGATGTTAATTAGATTTCATGGTTGCTTTCAAATCAGAGTTGTCATCTATCCATTGATACCTGATTGTTCAGCATTCTGTGTTCCTTTTCTCTCACTAAGCCTTCTGATTGGTTATGTTTCTCATCAGAAGCTTATGGGTACGTTGGTGACATAGAGACTGATCTGCCAACAGAGGTTTCTCCTTTAGAATGGATCTCAGGCAGACTTACATGGTAGCACACAGACTGAGCATACAGGGTTTATTTTCTGCAACAGGTAGTGCTCATGGATGGCTTTTTGACAGATTGCTGTAAAGAAAATTACAGTACGACTTCTTAATTTCCCTGGAAAAGCTAACAATCCTAAATACCTCCAGGATTTTGACCATTCCCTCTTTAACCTTATATAGAAGCCAACTTAGAATGACCTGCGCGAATAAGAGTTTTAAACACTTTCTTGCAACAATGCAGCTGCAAGACAGAAAGTAACACTACTAAATTCCTGTTGGGAAGATGATTTTACTGATCATGATGGTTATGTAGAACATCTTCTGCTGAACGTAGTGCAGATTACAAGAAAAAAAAAAAAAGGCAAACATTTCAGCACTTTTAAGGGTCAACTAAAAGCAAAATGAAAGTTGAGAACAATTGTTGTCATTTGAATACATGTGTTTTGGCTGTCTGTGGGAAAGGAAAAGATGATTAGTGCCTGTAGGCTACAAAGAAAAATAGCCACCTTGTCTTCCACCTTACAGCCATGTAGGGAAAGAAAGGCAGGTAACTCTCAATCACTGAAATGTGAAGGCGTCACTTAGAGACAATGAGAAGAGGAGGAAGGTTAGGAAACTATGAACTCTTCTCTGGGTTAGCCTTGAAGTCCAGTGCTAAATATCAGAACTGAAGAAGTACTTATGGGCTGAATACATGACTTAATTGTAATGGTCTTTAAGGGCATGAAGCTTCCCAAAGATCCTCATTTTAGTGACAGCTGTATAGATTACTATGCTGTGTGTATTGTCAGATACCACTTCGAGAATAATCAGTTTTATATGTCTTTGTTGAGAATATTTCTATACAGTTTTTAAGAACAGTTATATTAAAAATAAATGCTGTGTGCTAACTTACCAACCCTGATGTAATTACGTTGTGTATCTGGTCTTTTAATAGGTGACAATATTCTAGCTGTCCTAAAATACCTAGCAACATCAGAAAAGTTGGCTAAATCTTTTGAGTATCGACATGGAAATGTTGTGTTCTTTGATATACTTGGTTTATTTGTCCTGGCTTATCCTGCTCGTATTGGCACAATCATGAACTATATTACAGCAGCAATTGCTTTTATTTATTTAAGTAGAAAAGTATTACAGTCAAAAACCAGAGGTAAGTCTAGCTTTTTTTTAAAAAAACCCATCACATTACTCTTTAACAAGTAGCAATTAGTAGATGAAAAAGTGTAGATGGAAAAATGTTCAGGCCATTATGGCATCTTTTTAGACAAACTTCAGAAATAAATTTTAGCCGTGCAGCAAGCCAGGAGTTGCTTTGTGTTTAGATCTCTCAACTGTGAATAATTACAGTGATGAAAGAATATGATAGGCCTAGATGCTAAGCATGAATCATGATTTTGCGTCTGATCATTTACTGAAGATTGAAATTAAATCTTTTAAAGATCTGAAAATTGAAAAAAAATTACTTAATATCTATTTTTTGTTTTGTTAGTTCAGGTATGGCTTCAGGATCATGTTTCTTTGACACTTGTCCATAGGTAGGAATAAATAAGAAAACAACAAATGGGGAAAATGACAACAAAGCTTAATAAAGAGTGTAACCAACTTAAATGTTCTAGTGAGACCTTTTCAGGTATGTGTAGGAACATACCTGTTTAAAAAGAACAAAATCAAACCAAAACACAGTGACACCACCTCCCCCTCAAAATCCAGAAAATATTTTTGGAGCAAGAAAAAGTTACAAAAAAAGCAACTCCAGTTTTTCAATTGTTTTTGAGGTTTGAAAGTGGTAGAGTGGTTCCACTGACTCCCTAGTAATATTTTTACTGTCAGGAACGCAGTAATCTGCAAAATACACCAGTATTCTGGGAATAGATCTTGCAGTGGGGAAGACTGCAAAAAGACATACAAAGGAATAGGCGAAGAGGTTTAGACCATGCTCTTAAGAAGTCTTCAGAGCGGACTCCTCATGCAGGTTTCTTTTGGTCATTAAAGCAGTTATACTATGGGGTAATTAAAATTTTGATGATAGTCTGCAGTACAATACGTGACTGTTGAATCAAACTTTTTTCTTCTTCGTAGCTATTCATAACCTGAAGAAATTATTTACTGCGTTTGGCTTGACACTGACAAGTTGGGTCTGCACACTGGTGGCCGTGCTTATCGTGGCAGTGTTTGTCTCTGTCATTGGACGGGCTCTTTCTTGGTACACCCATTTCTATGTTTCTGTGTCTCTCTACGGAAGTGCAGCTGCAGCTAAGCTTATTCTTGTGCATATGCTGGCCAAGAAGTTCTTCTACAAGGTAGGCTTGACTTTGCTGTTAGTGTGGAAGGGCAGTGTAGTGTTTAATCTGTCGAAGACTTAATTTTTGCGTAGATTAAAAAGGTGGAAAGAATTTTGAGTGTTTTAAAATGTCACTGTAAAAATTACTTCATCTAAATGTAGGGATTGCTCTACTGAATCAGAGAGGTAAGAACCTTGTGATTTAAGGCAGCCTTGACCTTGGGAGATCAGACCTTCAGAAAAAAAGTAAAAGCCTAGTAGAATACAGTATAAGGTACTGTTTCTTGCCCTATCTGCACCTTCCTTCTTGTCATCATTTCAGTGATAAGAGACTGGAGGAACAGCTGGAGAATATTTTTTATACGTTTCAGTGTTCTTGATAGTTACAGAATCTACATGTCTACTCGAATGTTCTTTGAATCTTAGGAGATTCTTGCCTCTGAAAATACTTGTATGATAGGTTCCCTGTATTTAGTAATTTATTTTGGTATAGGACCTCCTTATGTCTCTTCCATTATTTTAATGCTTTATTTAATCTGGTTTATCATTTGTATTTTGTTGCAAAATGTGGAACTCCAGCTCTCTTTGTTCAATTATGTCTTTTTATTATGTATGTGATTTTGGTGATGTCATTTATATTCATAAACTCCTAAATAAATAATATGGGATTTTTTTCAGATGGTTCATGAGAGAGCTTTTTTTCTCATATCTTGTCAGAATTCCTACCTCTGCCGTGCCCTCTTCTAATACAGTAATCCCCGCTGTATAGAGCTTTCTAAATGAAGCTGTTGTAAAAATTTGAGTAGTCACTCTTCCCGTGAAGGTTCTGCAGAGGGATCTGGACAGGCTGGATTGATGGGCCGAGGCCAGCAGTGTGAGATTCAGCAAGGCCAATTGCCAGGTGCTGCTCTTGGGTCACAACAACCCCAAACAGCTCTACAGGCTGGGGGCAGAGTGGCTGGAAAGCTGCCCAGCAGAAAAGGACCTGGGGGTGCTGGTTAAACAGCAGCTGAACATGAACCAGCAGTGTGCCCAGGTGGCCAAGAAGGCCAAAGGCATCCTGGCCTGGATCAGTAGTGTGACCAGCAGTGCCAGGGCAGTGATTATCTCTCTGTACCTGGCACTGGTGAGGCTGCCCCTCAAATATTGTGTCGAGTTCTGGTCCGCTTGCTCCAAGAAGGACATTCTGGTGCTCCTTGTGAAAGGAGGTTCTAGCCAGATGGGGGTCAGCCTCTTCTCTCAGGCAGCAGGAAGAAATGGACTCAAGGTGTGTGAGGGGAAGTTCAGGTTGGATGTTAGGAGAAATATCTTCGTGGAAAGGATTATCGACCGCTGACACAGGGAAGGGGTTGAGTCACCAATACCTGGAGGTATTTAAAAGACGTATAGATGTGTCATATAAGAATATGGTTTACTGGTGGCCATAGCAGTGCCAGTTTTAGGTTGGACTCAAATGATCTTAAAGGTGTTTTTCAACCTAAACAATTCTGTAATTATTCTGATTTATAGTTGTTTTGACCACAGCTGGAGATGGAATAGAGCTCTTGGTTATCTCTGTTCTTTTCTGCAATAGGTCATTTAGGCTTCTGCAAGACGATGAGGATTTGGTGTGTGTTACCTTTCCATTGCTGTAATTTGTCATGTTTACAGTCTAACTGTTCTGCCTAAAATTCTTTTTTATGACTAACTAGCATAATAATTTAATAATTATAGCTGATCACTTTCTTATATATTTAGATTATGGTTTTGTATTAAAAACAAATAGGGCCTTGAGATACCTAATAGAAGACAACTCTTCCAGGGCAGTGGTTGACTACTCAGGCATGCTAGGTTGAGGATTTAGGTGCAGTAATGTTTAGTCATTCAGCTTGCTGTTACTTCTTGGCCGTTTGTATGAGCTTTGGACAAGGAGTTTGGGAAACCATAGTTGTTAGCCAAATCCAGCTTCATCCAAATGTTTGAAAAAGTTTTAAGAACTCAGATTGGATTGTATGAGAAGTTCTGGGTGGATCCATCATGTCTTTCTCTGGTAGTGGTTTGTTTATTTTTTTTTTTTTTTTTTTTT
>VXAY01004705.1:493034-503369 GCA_013399855.1 Oxyruncus cristatus | reverse complement strand
TTTGTTTTTAGTTTTTTGGGGAGGGGAAGTGTTAACTGGTACATGTATGTTACCAAATACATGTGTGTGATATTGACCCTTTGTGGAAAAGGTGAGCCATTTATGAACTAGATGCAATGTTTTCTAGTCTTTCGGATGAGCTGGCTGGTACTTTCACTAACTGTTCAGACATTACAGGATCTGGACCTACTTCATGCCTGCTGATTGTCTGGTCATCGGATCAGCCATCTCAAAGTCACAAGCCTTGCATGCTGTAGCTTGCACTACACTGCACAGTTTATGCTGCCTCTGTAACTTGCATTTTACTTAGAGTTGCATAAAAATTTTGGAATCCTATCTCTTCCTTGGCTGTCAGAGGCAGTGCCTGTTCATGGCTCAGCAATTTGGGAATTAATAAGCTTTATGTTTTGAAATAGGTTTGGCAACTCGTATGTTTCTTCATCCCCCTTGGTTTTTTTTGGTTTTTTTTTTTTTTTTTCCCCCCCAAACCGAAATAGATGCTTTCAGGTAACTGTTGTTCATGCAAACACTCCTTCTTCCTACTAGCAGGTTTTCCAGTTAGGAATCTTGCAGTGCAAACACTGTAACATTGCCCGTGTAACTTAAAAAAAAAACAAACAAAAAAATCCCCCAAACCCCCAACAAAACAAAACAAAAAAAAACCAAAGCAGACCACATTTTTGATGGTTAAACTTCCCTTTTTTTTTTTTTTAAATATATCTGGTACCATCTCACCTCTGCATGTCTCTTATTCAAAACCAGTAACATATTTTAAAAAGCAGGCTTCTGAAGTGACACCTTGTGGTCTGACCTGTAAAGGCACCAGTGTATTTGTGCACTGATTTTAGTGTTCGTATAAGAAGTCTGTTAACAGCTGGTGTTCAAAAGCAAGTTTAGATCCTCAGGAGGTGCAGATAACTGTTTCACATGGAAGTACTATGTAACTTTTTAATTCGCTATGTTATTATGCTTTTTATTAGAAGGCCCTCTTTGCCTGTGTACACTAGCCATGTGTATTCCTTGTATTGTCATTTGTACGTTCCCTTCCTTCTTCTGCCCCAGCCCAGGTAATTTCTTTTTCAAGCTATGTCAGCAGATTTAAAAAAAATAATTAAAAAAGTGTGCTTTCATGGGTAACTCTAAATGGTCAGAAAATGGTGAGATGATGCTTGTCAAAACTGTCAACAGGAATTTGCCCAGGGAAATCAATTATATACAAGAAATAAGGATTTTTCTTTGTGTTCTGATGAGATGGGCTCCATGGAATGTGCTCAATAATGAAGTGTATTTGCTTTTTGTGTTACAGAATGTGAATGAACAGTACTTGGGAGATATTTTTTTTGATGCCTCATTGATGATTTGGTCTATAGCATTAGCTGTGATGACTCAGATGGGCCTTTGTTCAGCATTCATTTGTACGTTGTGGGTAGCATTTCCTTTACTCACTAAACTGATGATCCACAAGGAATTCCACCAAAAAGGTATGAGTTTTGAGGGGTGGAGGTTGTATTTCAAAACCTCTGGCCCTACTCTGCTATTTAAGCAAAAGAAATTCCAAATGTTGAATTTGAATAGTCAAATTAACTATGTCAGAATTTCGTCATGAGAAAAAGTGTTCTTGAACTAAAGACAGTTTTAAAGTGTGAGAAACTTCTTTTTAAAAAATACACTGATAAACATCCTGTGTCTCAGGCTAATAGAACAATATGTGGGTTTATTAAAAAGTGATCAGATACTTTGATGGACCATAAAGGTTTTTTAAAAATAATAATGTATTTAAAGAATGTTTGGGACAGAAGACCTGTTTAAATTTTTTTTTTTTTAATACAAGAATAGTTTTGTGGTGGTTTTGAATGTCGTATTGGCATTTGTTGTATAAAATGAAATTTCCTTTCTATATCCATGTCAGGGGTGAGGACCAGTATTGCATATTGGGCCTTGCAGCAATATATGGATATTTCAGTAAAGCTGTGTGTTTGTGTCCTTTTGAGCTTTTACTTCTTTTTGTCTTTTTTCTGTCCCCTGTAGGTGCCACAATGAAGTTTATTGTGATGTACATGCTGGGGATGTTTGTTCCATATCTGTATATGCTGTATCTTAGTTGGACTGTATTTGAAATGTTTACACCTGTCATGGGACGAAGTGGTTCAGAAATTCCACCAGACATGGTATTGGCAGGATTTATTGTGGTCTTCACTATGATACTGTCATCCTATTTTGTAAGTAGAATTTGTAAATGTTTAAAATCTTTAACCTTTCTCTAGAGTTTAGAATAAGAAATTTTTCTTACTTAATACTAGAAGTAAATGATAATTAGACAACATCTTAAATCTTACAGGAAAGTTCTCGAAAACATCGTCAAAGATTCCATGTTTTATGTTATCATTGAAGCAGGGCTTACGTTGCTATATGATGATGCAGTAAAGATTGGTGTAAAATATGAAATGTGATCGTGAATTTTGAGCAGACATTTATTTTAGATGTAGTTTGTGGCTGAACAATACATACATGACACTTCAAAAAGAATTCTCAGATTTGGGGTTTTTTTCTACTGCCCTAGAACCTGGGAAGGTTCTAGTTTGGGTATTTTTGTTGGCAGGTGTTTTAAAAATAGGAAATTTTTAAAAGCTCCAGGAAGTACTCACTTTTTTCTCTTGTTTTTAAATACTGACTTTACAAAGAAGTATCTTGTGTCAGGTGATATTTGCAACTATTTTTATTAACATACTTTCAGTTCCATAATTGAATTTTAGAGTTATGCAAGTAGTGCTTATCTCTTAAGTCTTGTAGTTTTATAATTGGGCTGTTTTTTTTTTATTCTCTAGGTTAACTTCATTTACCTTGTCAAAAGTACAAAAACGACACTTGTAACTTTAACTACTGTGTTTGTAGTCACTCTCATTCTCGTTTGTAGTGGAATCTTCTTTCCATACAGTTCAGATGCAGCTAATCCAAAACCTAAGCGAGTCTTTCTCCAGGTAAGAGAAGTGTATTGCCTCTGTTGGTTACAAGAGTGTTCGTTTTTTTCAAAGCTTAACTTCCCTCCCCTCTTCCACTCCAGAAAAAAGTAACCATTCCTTTCTTGCTTGATTTAAAAGCTCTAGTGATTATGCCTGGATTTGAAAGAATTGCTGTTAAGTTTCCCTTGTTCAGTGTAAGTGTTCAGTTCATTTGTGTCAGAAGAGCAGGGTATTTTAGGGGGTTTTAGGTAGGACTGAACAGTGGTAATTTAAAAAGTCATGGGAGGTGAGCTAATACAGTCAGAGTCATCTTCTGGATGTGTTTTCATGGTATGTTTTTGATCTAAGTAATTCTTGTTTTTATATTCATAAATACTTAGATATGTGTTCAGTGCATACTGAAAATGCAGTAGACCTTAAGGATTGACACGGAGGATGCTTCAGAGTTACCTGTGACTCTTGCAAATGCTGCAGGCTCCATCATATTGCTTTTGTGGTTTTTTTTCTTCTAGCACACAAGTAGAAGATTTCATGATCTAGATGGAAATGTGGTTAAAAGTGACTCTGGTATATGGATTAATGGATTTGATTATAATGGAATATCTCACATAACTCCCCATGTGCCTGAAATTAATGACACTATTAGAACTCCATGCGAGGAGCAGGCTCCCTTCTGTGGCCTTCCTTGGATTCTGCCAGTGCATTTCATGTTCCGGTTGGTGTGAACTCTGCTTCACTTGAGCACTTAACTGCAAAGCACGTTGGTTGTTTAAGCAATCTCGCTTGTGTCAGGGAAGAAAAAGCAAGGCTGATCTGAGCCTAAAAGTAAATAATTCTTCCTCTTCAGAGGGCAAACTTGTGCTTAGGTGCAGTGTCTTCTGACAATCTGTGCGAGAGATTGCTGGGTCTGCTGCAGGAGCTGTAGAAGTTGACTTGTGGAAAATTGATATAAGCACCAATGGAGAAAAAGGTGAAGAGGGGGCCTTCTGAAGGGCAGTTCACAGTAGGAGTATGTGTGTCTCCTCCCTTCTTTCCCCTTTCACCCCAATTGACAGCAGAGAATGTCTAGAGTACCAGGTCTCCACAGAAGAAAACCTGTGATAGCTGTGACTATTTCCCATACCCCAGGAACCTTGTGAGCAAAAGTGTAGCAGTTTGAAGGTGCAAATATTCTTGCTTATTTGTTTTATAAATCGAGGTAAATGAGGGTAATGAGTAAATAACTGGTGACTGTCTTCCTATTAACACACCCTTTAAATGTTTGTCTGTCCACAAGCTACTGATTTTATCTGCCTTCTGCTAGAATCAATAGCTTTTGAATATTTCATTTAGTAGCAGCACAGGCAGCTATACTATACAGAAACTTCTTGGTTTCTGATGTTTAGTACCTTAGAATAGTACTGAGAATAACTTGAAACTTTTTTTTTCTCCACAGGAAAAACTGGTATCTTCCCGCTCCAGAAATTTTGCCAAGAAGCCCCATTCAATTTAAAGTTCTGTCCAAGGAGCTGATGCCCTTGAACTCTGTGAGGTTAAGCTTTGAAGTATCTGGTGAGTGACTGAAGCTTCTGATCTATGATTTGTGTTTATTTTTACGCCCATAATATATCAGGTTTTGACGGCAGTACTGCAGGTTTTAATGCCATTCCCAAGATAGTGAGCTTTGTGAGATTACTGTGAATTAATTCAGCTTCCTAACACACTGGATCCTGTGGGTGTTGTATTGCAGTTCTTACTTCTGGGACTGATGACCTTGTCTATCATGACTAAGTCTTGATTGTTTTACAGCTGGTGCTTTGTAAAAGTCCGTTTTATAGCTCTGTGTTAGTACATATAGTGTTTATATGTACACACACACATATATACATACACAAACACATACATATATATACACACTATAGGACTGTATTATATTTGTTATATATAGTCTTATAGTGCTCTGCTACATCATCATCTCCTTTATCTCGATGCTTAGAAAAAATTGAAGCTGCTTCTGTAGAGAAGGCAGTTGTATCATGTTTTGAAAGACATGAGTAGTAACACACAGATAACATGCTATTATGTAGAAAAACAGATGGTTGTTGTACCTCTACATGCTGATACATCCAGACACGTATCTCTGTCTCTGCAGGCCCAAGTCACATGTCTCTGTACGTTCGGCCACACAAAGGGTCAGCTCTGTCCAGCTGGTCTCTCGGGGATGGCACACCAGTTGCTAGCGTAGGAGGAGACTACTTTGTGTTTTACTCCCACGGGCTGCAGGCTGCACCCTGGCACTTCTGGGTAGAGCTGACGGTGAGTACGTGGCTGCTGGCAACCCACTGATGCCTTGGTCTGCCCTCCTGTCACCATTGCTGCATTCCTATGTGAAAAATGTCATAATGACTTCCTAAACCTTCGCTTTATTTGATAGACCTTAATTCTAGTGTCCCCCCTTTCGTATGTCATCTTTATACGTCAGCTCACATATATTTTCAATGATTAGTCCACTAACTTGCCCAACAACTAAGGGGAGAATGTTTTCCTGGTCTTATGGTCTTAGGTCGTAAGTTTTGATTTCTCCCATCTTAACCTTATAGTTTTTGAAGTTTTATCTTTACTGCTGTTACTTCACAGTTGTTTTTCCCTATTATGAATAGTTTCTTTTCCATGTAACTTGTTTGCTTAGTTTTGGAAAATTACAAAGAGTCCTTGGTGGAAAATTTACCTGTCTTGAAGCTGGAGAGAGTTGTAAATCTGTGTTTCCTAAGTTTTCTTTTACATTATTTTCAGTTAGAAGCAAGGCTTCCAGCATTGCTGTTGCAGTGCGATTTATCATTTGTCCACCCACCCCTTAACTTGCCAATGAGTAACTTTTTGCATATCTGTACTATAGTTTTAACAGTGTATATAGGTTTAACAATGTCTTAGTCTTCGAGTAAATATTACAATAATCTTTGAAAGTTCAGAAAGTTCCTTTTTCCTTCCTGCATCAGGCAGTCCAAACACTTGCCAAATGGTCCTTTGAGGGTACTCAGTAAAGGCAGACATGAGTCTCGAGTGTGACAAGCTTTGCAAGGCTGATAGTGGCAAAGCTGTGCAGAGAAGGCTGTACATCCTCAGGATTCACAGTAGAAGGATCAGTATATATGGTGTGTTGGAGTCCATATCTCGATTTGTCAGCAAAACAGACACAAACATTGAAGTTGGAGCACTTGAAAGTTGTGTCACATGTCAGAGATGCTCTGATCTAAATATCTGGTTGCCAATTCATTTCGAATTCAACTTGTCATGTAATCAGACTGATATGTTGAAGATAGGAAGTATTTTAACATACAGGACAAGAACTGCAGGATGAAGTTGCATAGATACTGCCTGTAGAAAAATGCATCTGGATACATTTAGAAACCGTAAACAATTGTAAAGGCTGTGTTGTCCTTTTCTCACTTTCAGGCCGCAGAAAAGCATTCTGATGGAATAGTCTCCCTTGCCATAGCAGCACATTACTTTTTTGGGGAAGATCAAAAGTCACCTCAACTCTATGCCTTACTGGAGAGGTTTCCAAACTGGACGTTTTCTTCTGGTTGGTCCTGCACTTACGACCTTTTTGTCTTTTGACAGTAATGCTGCAGGGCCAGTAGGGTTATCTCTGACACAGAAGACAGTTGTGGCAAGCACTTTCTAACAAGATGCCAGAGACTTCAACAAGAATTTAAAGTACTTCAGCAACAAATGGTGTTTCTTTGGCAGTTTGACTATTTAAAGACTAGTGCTCTCATGGGGATATAATGGTACTTGTATCAATGTGAATGCAGTTCACCTTGGTTCTTCCACTGAAGTGGCAGTTTGGCTAGTGGGTTTTTTTAAAATGAAAACTGCTCTTGGTGGCAGTTGTAATGGAAAGGCTTCATGGAATTATTTTGATGCTATGTGAAATATAATTGTACTTCACATATATGTGGAGTATCACCTCCCAATCCTATCCGTCCTATTCAAGTCAGGTCTTCAGCTAAAAGATGCTTGTTCCCTTGGTGGGGCGACAGAGGTGGCAAAGTCGTAAACATTACTTTTGTCACTGGATGAAGTCCCTGAAAGCTAAGGTGCTTGTGCAGGTTGCGTTCCCAGTCGTTGGCAAATACACAATGCAGAAAAATCAATCCTATGATGGAATGTGATAACCATCTTATCTATTTATCTGTCTGTCTGTCTGTGTATCCATCCATCCATCCATCCACCCATCCATCCATCCAAATTACGTGTTTCTGTTAAAAAACTTAGTTCCTAACATTTTTTCTGTCTCTTCACTGTTACAGCTTGAGTGGGTAAGTTCGACCTAATTATCATCTTGTGGTTTTGTTCCTATTGGGATCTTTCAATCTCAGCACATGAGCATGTGACTTGCTCTCTCATATGTAAGAGTGCTCACTCCTTTATGTGGATGTCTTATAATTAATCTAGTCTAAATTTCAAGTTACCTTCCAATTTATTTGAATTGGCTAATTTTGGTATCTCCTCTGGGGAGACTTTTGGTAGTGTGACAGTATTGCACGTTGCTAATACCTTTAACTGTTTCTTAAAATAAAGTTTGCTTTCCATAAGGAAAAATAGCTAAAAGAGTAATCTTAAAAAGATGTCTAATATTTCTGGATTGCTCTTATTTTCACAGGATGGGTTTTTAAATGACTATGAGTGTTTTAGAGTATCTTCCAATTTTAATTGACAAGCTTTGAAATCAGAAGCTACTGACCTCTTTTTTTTATACTTCCCAGGTTTTTTGGGTTTTTTAGTCGTTAATAATTAATGGTAATTTCTGAAATTCAAAGAACTCTGTGTATCTGAAGAAACTTCCTGTCTTTTTCCAAACTATATATAAAACATTTGGCTACATCACTGCCACAGTACAAATTTTACAGTGTTTTGTTCATTGCATGAGTATTGCCTAATGTCATGCAAAGCAGATTTTATGCATGCATCGTCAAGTAAAAACGTGATAGTACTGGTAAGTTTGCAGGGCACATGAAAGAAAACCATGTGACAGTTAATTTGTGTGAGCTGTGATGGATAACAACTCTCCAGTTGGGTATTTTTCCTTCAAATTGTTCTGTAATTGTGCACAATAGTGGCAACAACCAGTTTCGTTTGTTGCAAGGGACATTCACAAAGATTGTCAACTGACTCATGGACTAGGGTAAGAGGTTTAATTACTGTAATCATAATGAACTGGCCATCACTATCTAAAAACCAGTGGGTTTCTACATTAATGTGCATTAATCATCACTTGATTGTATCTGATTTGAAACTACAATCCCTATATTATTTAAAAGTGCTATTAGTGATTTGAAAATCAGAGTTATGAACTAAAACTCTTGTGTCTTGAATCTTAACAAATGTCTTGTACTGTACTCTAGCTAATGCACAGCTAGTTAACTAAAGCTGCACTGGTATTTGCTGTCTTCCTCAGTTTTGATTTTTGTGTTTTGCCTGATTTAAAGCTTTGAAATTGTGCTGTGTAAAGAATTCATACTGGGAGCCAAAAATACAAAAATGCCTGTTGGCAATTTCTGAAACTTCAGTGAAGCAATAACTTTTGCTATCTCAGGATTTACCCTTCTTAAATAATTTAATTATGAGGTATGTCTGGTTTGTTGCAAATTTCTGTCTTTGTAAATAAAGCAAAACTTGGTTAGTGAAACTTGATTTTTAGCATGATTAAAGGCATATTTGAGTTGTTATTATCCATTGCACTAATGTTTTACTTAAGGTTGGGGTAGAAATACTGCTAAGTTCAGACAGCTAGAGTTAGAGCTGTGAGAAAGATAAGCATGGCAAGGAATGTCAAAATTATCTGAGCTGAGAAAAGTTAAATTGGGGGCCCTAATCATTTCCTGGAGAGGAAGGTGGTTTGTGACTGGTAGCAAAGCTAAATATTCTTTGCAAAACTGATGGTTGAGACTAGATTTATTGTTGATCACAAATAGAAAAACAGGATGGAAAATTTTGCTGGTTCTGTGTCCATCTGCATCCCTATTGATTACAAGCAGACTAGTCGTCTGCTACTGCTTATTTCTTATAAAACAGCATTGTGTGTCTTACTCTGTTAAGTGTAAAGAATGCAAGCAGATAACAATTTTAAGGATAGAAGGACAGGGAATAGAAAATTCATTTATTCTTAGTGGGGGCAGTAAAGAGATAGCTAATTAGAATTTTCCTGTATTCATCTGAAACAGTTTACATCCACAGCCCCTTCTGAATTGCTTTACTCTTCTGTTCTTCTCTGACTTTTGGTGGCTTTGAAGATTTATTATGTTCTTTATTAACATACATATTTCTCAAGCTAAGTACTAAGCATTTTACCAATTTCAGCAAAGCATTTTATCAGTTTAAGCAAAGGAGGCCTGTACATGTTGTGGTTATACAATCTAATGCATCATTAAAGTGTGTCACCATACGTTCAAGGTTGCCTGTCAAGTAGAAGTATGCATTTGAAGAAAGAAAGTGTTGGGATAGGTGCAATGAACAGGAGGATTTCAGTTATCACACACTGAGTGGGGCTGTTCTGTGTGCGCAAGATCTGTCTTTACTGTCTGTCAATCTAGGTTGGGTTGCAAGCAAGCTGGAAAAACAGTAATCAGACAGACAAGATCTAACAAGTCTGTACAGAGCTAATTGTGGCATATGGGACAGAGCTAATGAAGAGTTTGCCTGCATGGCAAAGCCGTTCAGTACTTTTTTCCCTTGAGGGCTAAACCTAATCTGATTTTTGGTAATTATCTGGAAGGAGCCTGCAGGGTGACCCACCTTAAACTTTATATGCAGTCTTGGTGGAGAAAGGTTTACTGATCTCGCACGTCTTCTTAGCAATGTTCTTTCACAAAATTCTTGTCTTCAATGTACGTAACCACAACTTCCATTTTGAAGACAGAACATTCATTCTCAATATTCATGAAAATCTGTTCCAGTCTTGGAGGTCCTAGAATTGGTCCTAGAAATTAGCCAGGCTCCCTGTTCACTGTTGGGCTGAGCATGCAATGCTTATGTCAAAGCTGTGGGTGCAGCTTGAGAATATGCCAAGCATCAAGCTCTATCTTGAGCAGGACGTACAGGCCATTTTAGGGACATCCAGTCACTGCTACCTCAATTTCAAGCAGGGTGTCAAGAATCACCAGCCATTAACAAAAGGGTTTTTTTAAGAATTCACTTTCAGAAAGCTGCAAGAACCGGTCTTAGAAATGAGCCGTAGTTAATCTGAAAAGGAACAATGTGTTCATTCTAAGATTGGAACAAATAGAAGTTTCAAAACCAGTAGGTATGCAGGTCAATTTAAGTAAACATGCATTGTTTATCTAAGGATGTTGTTTTTTTCTGTGGGGTGGTCCTCCACCTTTTTTTTTTTTTT
>VXAY01004705.1:476175-492980 GCA_013399855.1 Oxyruncus cristatus | reverse complement strand
TCCCCCTTTTTTTTTTTTTTTTTTAGGTGCCTTGTTTCTGTGGTTTAGCTGGCTTCAGCCTCCAGCTGTGGGATTTTGTAGAGTCTTTTCTTCAGTAGGAAGCTCCTTGAGTTTACTTAACTCAGGTGCTCCCTCATAAACAGAACACTCAGCAAGTTGTATATTTCAGAGTGGTACTAGAAAGCCCCCCACTTTTCTGTGTTAAACACTGGAATGACTTATCCCATTCACTGTAAGCTGACATTCATCTCACTGCCCACTGGAGTACTTCAACAGTCTTCAGCTCTGGGATAGAAAACTAAAATGAGAAAGTAAGTTCTCTCTGTAGCCTTTGTTTTCTTTACTTGGAGGCTTTCTTTCTTTCAGTTGAAGCCAGCTTACCACCTAACACAATTTACCCATTATCTTTTATAGTATCATTATTGCCATAGACTTCTCCCCTCAGTTTGTAATGAAAAGAAGGATCTCCTGTGTACAGGTTCTGGCTAGATTATGAATTTTGGTATCTCTTTATTTAACAGTGTCTCAACCTGTAGCTTACAGACACTTCAGCTCTAAAACCATTCAAATTGGTTGCTTTGGACTAAAACAGATGAAAAATTAGCTTAATTGGGTTGATAAATGTGATGGTGAAAAATTATATTCAGAAATGTGACTTGATTCAAGCAGTTTTGCAAGTATACCCTGTGTGAAAGTATGTTTTGAACTGGTAGCATGGAAGATTAAGTACTGCTGTTTTTCTGAGGCAATTAGTTTTGCACAGGATGAGAACCAGATCCAGAAACCTTGATACACAAATTGTGAAGGAGGTAATCCTACATCAGCCATGTGAGCTGGATATGCAAAGTGAGAGGAGTGACAACAAGCTGGAATTCCACAAAGAAATGCTGACCTTCTACTGGTTAAATGACCCATTTTTCCTATGTTTGTTTAATAGTAAAGATCTGTAGATGAATAAACCTGTTGTGGTAGGTTAACCCTGGCTGGCTGCTGGGTACCCACCAAACTGCTCTCTGACACCCTCCCCTCAGCAGGCAAGGAGGAGAAAATGAGATGAGAATACTCGTGGGTTGAGACAAGGACATTACTTACTGGTTCCTGTAACAGGCAAAACAAACTGGCCTTGGGAAAATTATTACCAATTAAAAATAAAGTAGGATAGCAACACAGATAAAACCACTTTCCCCCAACCTCGTCTCTCTTCCCAGATCCAACTTCACTCCTCTACCCTCTCCTACCGTGGTGCAGAAGGATGGGGGATGGTCAGTTGAGGGTCAGGTTATGGTCAGCAACATTTCCTCTCCCCTGCTTCCTTCCTCCTCACACTGTTGCCCTACTCCAGCACAAGGTCCACACCATGGGATACAATCTCTGAGCAGCTGCTTCAGTGCGGATCCTCTTCTTGATGGGTAGTCCTTCAGGAACAGAGTATTCCAGCATGGGTCCCCTGTGGGCCACAGTTCCTGCCAGAAACCTGGTCCCCTGTGGGTTCACAGGGCTGCAGCTTCCTTCAGGGCTCATGCGTCCACCTCCTCCGTGGGCTGCAGTGTGGGTATCTGCTCCAACATGTTCCACCACAGGTTGCAGGGGGACAGCTTGCCTCACACTGCTCTAAAAAGATGTAACTGCTGAACAGCAGCACAGTAGTAAGATGTTAATAGCAATAGTGTTAGTATTAACATTTAATGTATGTGTTAACTAGTACAGGCTGCAGGGAATGTCTGCTCCAGTGCCTGGAGTACCCTCTCCTGCTCCTTTATAGGCCTGGCTCTCTGCAGGACTGTTCCTCACTTACCTCCCACAGCATTTTTTACCCCTTGTTAAATACATTACAGAGGGGAGGCACCAGCTTGGCTGACAGGCTTAGCTGTGTCCCATAGCAGGTCTGTTGGAACTGGTTCTGACACAGGGGCAGCTCTTGCAGTCCCCCTTGCTACCACCCCTTGTCACTTAAACCCCAGTACACCTCTTTACAAAAGGTGGGTGTAACTTCAAAGATGCACTAAGAAGGTAAAGGCTTGATTACTTCATCCACTAAAAAAGAGGCCACAATCTTCATCAGGTTGTTTCTTTGAGAGCTTTGTCTCTCTAAGATGACCTTCCTGAATTCTGGTAATTTACTGTAAATGGCTTGAAGTCAGAAATAGATATTTTTCACAGGAGTAACATAAAGTTGAATACATTTGTCTTTTAATTACAGTTATAACAGCAGTGAAATTGAAATACAAAATTAGCACGTAAGATTTGCATAGAGATAATTACTACTTAAAGAAGTACAAACTTCTAAAATTTCACAACTAAAAAGATTTACCTGCTAAACAACTGTAGCATAGTAATCAGATATGAATATTAAGAATGTTAGTATATCAGTTAATGTATGGTTTTACTTGTACAGATCTTGAACAGCAGCAAGCTGATCAGGATAGGCTTCGCTTACATCATTACCACAGAACCACAGAAAAATATTAACTTGAAGCACAGTTTTTATTTCTTTTAACATAGATTAAGCAAGGTTTTTATCATAAAAAAAGCTTTAAGTATTATCCCCTTAAAACAATAATAGATTTTGATGTAGGGTCACAACAGGCTTGTAGGTATGACATTATCTGTAACCAGTAGCTACAATGCAGAATAAGCGTAATGCTGGGACTCAAAATGGATTTCCTTCCTCTAATTTCAATATCAGTTTCAACTCTTAAAATGAAGTTCAAGTTGCATTCACTAAAAAGCTCCAGCTTTCCAAGTAATACTCGCAATTATTGCACTTGTACTGGTTGTATTGGCTTAGTAAAGCCATTCCAAAGCAACAATTTAATATTTTTACATTTTAAAGCACTTGATCTTATCTACAAAGGAAATAAAGATGATAAAACCACAATTTATTTCAAACTTAATTGTGAATAGTCTTAATTTTCAGAGTTTAAATGGATGTGCATTTAGTAACTACACTAGAAAAGCAACAGATGCTGCAACTACCCTATGATGACTAGTTTGGTCCATGTCAGTAATCAAGTGATGTTATAAAAAATAAACTAGTTTATTGTGTATAAAATGAGTAATGTTGCATTTTTGTTCAGATTGCACAGTACAAAGAAGCTAATATCTAAATTAATACTGTTACAGGTAGTTATTACATAGGGACAGCAGCTAGAAAAAATAAGTACCTCGAAGCAACAGACTTCTGCAGCCAGCTTTCCATAACATTGTATGAAAGTTAAATATGTCTTAGTTAGAAGTATGCATATTATAAAATGTTTGAAAAATGTTTAAGTATGAGCTGTTAAACTAGTTTTCCATAGCAAGAGTATATGATGATTATTTACATTTAAAAAATCCATTTTTCAGAAAAGAATTTACAATGAAATAAATAACCTTCAGCAGTCCCTTAACCCAACTACAGGATCTGTAAGTGGCAGTAAAAAAACAGGTAAGCCACCTTGTGTCAGTGTTAGGTCAGTAAAGTATGCGTCATCCAGAAAGAAGTGCAACTCTGCTTTTACTTTACTAGTCACCTAGAAACATGCACAATACATATAGGTACCTCCAAATATGGTACAGTCTTCAGTATTTGTACAAGATTATTCACAAAAACATACAATATATTTTACAGTCCTTTAATACAAAATATCGGTATCAAACCAATCTGAACTGCATTGATCAGACATTTACTAGGCAGGCAAGCTGCGAAGACTAACAGTTCTTAAATTTAATCCCCTCTTCGCCTTTTAACTCAAGCAAGATATAAGCAGTTTCTTCAAAACGTGTTGGTGATGTAAAGGTACTGATGAACATAAGCTGAACCTGTCTCCATACGTATTCACTGTCTCTCCAACACTATTTAAAGTATCAAAATGTAAAGCTGCAGTCTGAAGATTGCATCAAAAAGAATCGTAATTACCTCCTTTTGAAATTATTAAATGAAACTGCCATTTAGTTATCCCCACTAAAGATTTCAAAGATTGAAATAAAAAGCAAACAAAACAAAACAAACCCCAAAAACCCCAAAACAAAACAAAAGAGAGTTCAAATCCGAAACATGGAAGCATATCTAAGAGCTGGTTTGCTTCCTTTCACACCTGATACTTGGGAAGTTGTTCATCTTTCATTTAAGACACAACACAGTCATAACTGCCTTCTTGGAATGAATCCTCATCCTCTGTCTTAGCCTTGTCCTCTTCATGTCTGCTTGCACTGCTGTTGCCAGCATCACTCTGAGGATTAGTGCCATGGCTAGATGAAGTCCTGCTTTCCTCAGCTCTGGGGTTTGCTTGTTCGGGAACCTTAGAAGGATTCACTGGCTGAAAGGCTTCAGGCTGTACTTGCTCTTCTACTATTTCATTTAGCTTCTGGATCTGTGGTTTGATGATATTGAGAAATGGCTTGTATCCAGGGCTAGGAAGATAATGGGATAGAACACTGTGAGTGAATTAAAAATCAGTACCTCTGTCATGCCTGAAAAGCAGGAACACTTCTAAATAAATAGAAAAAGTCAACCCTAATAAAACAGTAAAAGTTGAAAGGTTGGTTGGTTTGTTGTGGTTTGTGTTTTGTTCTTTTCCTGGTTTAATTCATCATTCATTCATGGCTAGGCTTTGCAAACTAATGCGTCTGTTCTGGAACAGGCAGCGGTCACGAGTATTGAGGCCATGCTGCTGAGAACACAGCTGTGCTGGGCAGGGCACGTCTCCAGGACGGAGGACTGCCGCCTCCCCAGGATTGTGCTCTGTGGTGAACTCACCACCGGCTGCCGCAAGAGAGGAGCCCCGAAGAGGAGATACAAGGACTCCCTGAAACAACATCTCAGCCTGGGCCATATTGCTCATCATCACTGGTCTACTCTGGCCTCCAGTCGGGAGACACGGAGATGCACCATCTATCCCAGTTTAATTACAACTGTATTAAGTGACTGAGCTGACAAAATGTTTCAGCTAGGACTGAGATAAAGTTACATTTTAGGTAACATTATCTAATACTGGACTGAGAAGGAAGGTGGAAAGTAATAGGAAGGTGGAAAGTAATACGTACCAATCTGTAGAAGCCCATTTGTCAACAGCATGTAGCCCAGTCTTGATATTCTGACAGATTTCTCCATCAATATCAGAGGACTGCATTATACTGAAAACCTGGTTGATAACTGAAGATTCTCTGAGAATAAGGCCTATGACAACACACCAATCCAGACATCCTGCTTCCATGAAGATATGTAGCAAGTACCTATATGGAAAAAAACATTCTACTTATTTTTCCACTCCAAAGACAAAAGCAGAAGTCCCAGTGTGATTCTGTCTCCTAATGCTGCATACCAGCAATTCTAAGTTTCAAATGCTCGCATGAGTTGCTTACCGCAGCTGGACTTGTGACTTGTGCGGCCCTTTACTGGCCAGTTCTAGAGAGAGATGTTCAAGCTCTGACTGCGTTAAACTTAGACTGGAGAAGTTTTCATCCACCATGGTCCAGTCACCATCCACCATAGAACTTGTTTCAGTCAGGTCCGTTGCTGAACCAATGCTGCATTCATCACCTATCAAAAACACTCAGAAACATAAGGGAAAAAAGAAACTACTCACTTTAGTAAGACTCAGAATTTCTGAACTACTTCCTATACAAACCGACAAACAGTAAAGCTTTAGAGTGTATCACCATACTGCCCATCCCACTGCAGCATTCTTCTTGTCAAACTGTATGGCAGAACTGTTCCTGCAGAAATGCAGTAGTTTTTCTATCCAGTAAAAATAATTCAGCAGAATAGTATCATTAAGGGATCCTAAATATGTGTTGGCAATCATGATAAAAGCAGAGAGACAGCCTCTTGCATACTACAGTTCTAGAATTAAGTCTGTAGGAAGGGTTACAGTCTGTCTAAAGATTCTTCTTTCTTAAGCTTTAATTTTGTTAAAAATGAAGTTGCAATATCAAGTTCTTCTCTTCATACAACCTGAAAATTCTGAATGCTTTGTAATGTAAATATTTACCTGCACTAATTATAAGAAGAAATAAGTGTTCCTAATAAAGAAGAGCACATGTAGTCACAGAATTTTCAAAGGAACAGTAACAACTGCAAAGCTAAAACCATTACAGTGGTGAGTCATGAAGGCACCTACCCTTCAGAACAATTTCCATATTAAAGCAGATGCATCTTTCTGCAGAAAATTTTTAGGAAGTCAAGAAGTTTTATCTTCTTGCAAATGAATACCACTGCTGGACTAGTAACTCGTGAAATTATTATTATTAGAATTCAGCTTGCAATGTTTTAAAGACTATTAATTTAATTTCACTTTAGAAATAAACTGCTTCTAAACGCATATCAAAGTCCATTGAACTCAAAAGGCCTTCATCAAGCTCAGAAAAAAAATAAGATACTTGTTTACAGAAAGAGCAATAGTGGCACACCAGCTGTACAAGCAGTGTACAGAAAGAGATACTCATTGTCCCCATTTTAGTTGTGCTTTTTTGCAGAGCTCTGCAACAAACTTACTTAAACCTAATGCATTCCTGTAGTCTCTAGAATTAATAAACAAGAGAAACATGAGTGGAAATAGAATGAAACTGTGCCCAAGCCGATGGAGAGGGTTTCCAAGTGCTCTGAATCTCACAGGAAGCTCTAGAATCTTGGGGAGACTGTAATTCACATGAAGTAATTAGGTCTTTCCACGTCCCCTTGAAATGACATGACTTAGATACTGTTGAAAATACTGCTCTAAGCTCAAACACAAGAGGAATTATAAAAAATGTAAAAAAAAAAAAAAAAAAGAGATCAATTGTCAGACAAACATTTCCTGTCTCAGATTGTATTCAGAAAAAATACATGAAAAATAAAATTCCCCGTTGTATTTTCATAAGCTGATCATACATTTTGGCTTTTAGAAAAGCAATTTAAATACAGACATAGGAAAAATAAAACTATACAGCTCTCTAATTATCTGAACTTCCTCAATAAATATTATGTCTAATATCACTCTAAAGAAATCCAAAAGCACAAAGTTCATGCAATTAGAGCAGTGCTAACCTGTGCAAGAGGCTGATATGTTCACGAGACAAAGATGAAAAATACCCTTAGAACGCTCTGCCTACCCAGAATGAAGAATTACTGAACTTCAAATTATCACCACCAACAGGAACTTCAGCAAATATCAACTTCATATTCTACTTCAAGTACTTAAAGATGTATGGCATGGCCACTATCTGCTGTAAAAATTTCAGTTTACTTTTCAAAAAGTCCTTTTTTTTTTCCCTGAATTTTCCTTATCAGCAGCTGAGAAGCAACAATACAGCAGTGGCACGCAAATATCAAAATGTAAGTGCATAGTTCCAGGTGCATTTTTCCAGTGAGCAGAGAGAAGGAAGAGTGGCTAACCTTTACTTAGCAAAGGAGAAAGGAATGCATCTTGCATGTGTGGTCCATGGGATGAAACAGTGTCAAGTTCTCTCTGGGAGCAGCTGACAGTCCCAAGCCAGCTGCGACTCCGAGGTGTGTTTGAAACCCCCGTATCCATTTCCATGTTTACAAAGGTGTCTGCAGACTGAGATTTTAGCAGTTGCTCCCCCATGGCTAAAAAAAAAAAAAAAAAAACAACAAACCACACCATAGAAAACTCAGGTAGCTATCAAAAGGAAATCTGGACAGACTTCCAGGCATTTCAGGATGCTAAAACCTGTATCTAGGTCAACATTCAATTAGATTGCTGAGGGACCAAGAAAATAAGGAATGCAGCAAGTTTGGGTATTTCAAGAATTTCTGATCAGCTTTCTATGTGAGCACTGGCATAGAAGGAGTATCATCTGATAAAATGTTAGCATCAATAGACCTCAACAGTGATGCTACTACTAAGAATAGGAAAACTTGGCAGCTGTTGTCAATTTCATCGTAAGGAGATAAGCCAGTGAATTGAGGAACTGGTAACACAAAGGAAGTTTACACTGAAGCCTTCAAAGTTCTTACCCTCTAGCATAAAGTGAATTTCAAATATTAGGAACATCAATTTTTAATTAAAAAAAATTATACAAAACCTCATCTAAAGACTATATAAGAATATTGATTTCAGTAATTTTCTGCAGCTGAATTTATGTTGGAGCAATTTGCATGTTCAACTCAACATCTGCACAAGTGATACCCACTTCAGTGAACGTGAGAAAGTAGGAAACTTCAACAGAAACAAAGAGTCATCACAACACGAGATACCATCTGTGCTAAATGGAATCCCTTCAAAAAGTACACCCTCTGCGAGAAAGCTGTGCAGGTGGCAAGCCTCAGCCTGTTCTTTGCTTGGCTGAACAGAGACAGAACAGATTGAGATTCACAGAGGAAGGACTGCAGGAGGGAAATCTAGTCCTTATCAAGTCAGATGTTACAGCACCTGTTTTGTACTTTCCATTCTTGAAAGGTGAATTAATGGATGAAGCTGGTATGACTGGAAATGGCCAGAGGAAATCCTTGTGTAGCTTTTTCAAAGCTAACACAAAATCCTCTACATGGGCAGCTCTGGCTCTCTCCTTGCACAACCAGCCGATGAGCTCAAAGCCCAGCTGTGCAGCAAAGCAGCCGAGGTCTTTCAGCTTGATTTCTTCCAGCAGGCGCCGAGCGTGCCGCCACAGCATCATGTCAATGTACATGTTCTCAGCACAGTCACTGTCCTTGCTCCACCTGTACACAGACCACGGAACAGCAACTTTAAGACTGATAAAACCTGAGTCATTGTGGCTGTTCACCACAACCACAGTACATCAAGTGACCAGAGTAAGGGGCAGAGAACAGGGTGGGGGGACTTTCTGTATAATAGCAAAAGCAGTTTTCATCATTCCTTGCTATTTATATTCTCTAAAAGGTCCCACTGCCTCAACACGTAGATGAAATAAAGCACAAAAATCACAACAGCAGCAGTGTTCATTGAGTATTAAACTGTTAGCAGTGCAGAAAAAAGTAAAGTAGTAGAGCTAAAAGGCTAATGCCACTGCAAACTGACTACTGAAAAACAAGTTTAGAGAACTAATCAAATATTAGTCTAGGACCCTGCCTGTCAAAACTTTTAAGATAGTACTCTATGAAAAATGACTAAGAGTATTTGAATTTATATTAAGAGTTTTAAAAGCCTTTATGGGGAAAAAAGTCAAAGATAATAATGAATCCCAGCTCAATGCTGCTTCTGAACCATAATACCTATAAATATCAATTCTGTATACAGCAGCTTTAGTGTGGTTCACCCCAAGGTGTAAAAGGCTCTATTTGTAGCTTGTCCACACACTGCTAGATCAAGATATGCACAGCAGCACAGCACAGCTGTGGTAACTATGATGCTACAAACTGAACTTTCAAAATGCATCTTTCAGCAAAACAGATGCTTCAAGTGTGAGGCATGTGGTCTCACCAGCTATTGAAATTACTACACATGCAGACAGTTGTTTCAGACACATTTGGCCAGCAAGCATAGCGGTGTATATATTTATACAAATACACACATATATTTACATGTGTGAGAACATACTCTCCAAAGAATGTTGTGAGAGACACAAACATTACAAGAGCTGTGAAAACACAAATGCAAAGGATGTGGAAGGAGACTATAACAAATCTATCATATAGATGTATTTCTAGAACTTAAATAGGTAAGAGTGTTAGTACAGTACCTAACAAAGTGGGGAAGGAGATGACATTACTACCAATTACCTTTTTCCAGATGGGCCAGAAGGCATACTCAGTGTTTTCGTCAAATTAAACTTGCTATGGAGATTCTCCGCTGACTGGGATAAACTAATGCTGCGATGCCTGAAGAATTCAAAGCCACTACTTGAACTAGGTTCCTAAAACCAATAAAATTAAAACAACACAGTCAAAGGAGCAAACAAGCTATGTAACATCAAAATTAATTATAAAAGGTCTGATGCACAGTATTTACTTTTCTCATCACAAACCTGAGTTGTTGGTGTAGCTGGGGGTGTCTCTGTTTCTCCAGAGCCAATGGCTTTAAGGAATCTAATCATATGTCGACAAAGATCCCACTTTCCCTGCTCTAAGGCAGTATTAAATAGGAGAGTAGCATGTTGTCTGCTAACTGCTGGAACTTCCATATTCTGCAAATTACAAAGCGCAATTAAGTTACTTGCTTTTGCTGTCGAGCAACAGAAGTCCTATTAAGCCACACGGAGTCACATTCAAGTATATCAAAAATTATAAAAAGCAAATTTCATGCTACTATTTTCCTTTTTAAAACAGTAAACTAACTACTTACATCACATGATCTTCCCCTCCCTCCTTCATAACAGGTCATATCAACAGAACACTGTTAAATTAAAAATGTGCTGAACATGCACAACTTTGGTATGACGTTTTTAAAATACTGCAATATTAGTAAATATCACCACTCTTGCAATATATTAGGTACAATCACCTGTAGGATAATAAGGTAAGAGGCAGCTGTGTCCAAGTCCTGGGCCATTAAGCACTCTTCAAATAAGTCCTTCGGGTTTCCAACAGCAGCAAAAAGGTAATTCCACAGGGCATATTCTGTCTTCCTAGCACAATGAACAACTGTCTGCAGGAAGAGGGGGAACTCTGTAATGAACTTCGCCACAGTGGGAAGGAGAGGGTCGGGAATGGGTTCCCGCGAGGTAGCTTCTTCTTCCAGCACTTCATGAAGCATCAGTTCTAGTACATGAGGAAAGTATGGTAATGTGGCACAGGAGTGGGCCAAAAGCAAGGCTTGTTCACCGAGGTTCCTAACCAAGAGCTGGCGTAAAATGTGATGGAGGTAGATCTGAGAGGTTCTCTCAACAATGGAGAAAGGAAAGAGAACCTCCAAGTGTTCTCTAGCACTGGTTTGAGTATATAAACAGTCATAGAGCACAGTGTCATTAACAGCACCAAGAACCAAGGCATCTTCAAACAAAACAGCCAATGGGTATATGTTGATGTGGAAAGGCAGCATGATCCGTCTTGACAGAAAGGAATGTGGCTTTCGATGATCTCTGGGAAACAGGGGAAGCCAGACTTTCATACCTGCCCCACCACAGCTGAGCCACAGAGCCTCCAGTAAGTGGCGTTTCTGTTTGTTAATCCTGCAAGTAGTCCACACATTTTCAACAGACTGGGCTAGGACAACTGGAGCACAAAAAGGCAGCTATTTAAAATGAAAAATAAAAAAATCAGTATTCATTACTCCCATATTTACCCTCTTCACAAGAACTATTTTTTAGCTAAGAACTACTCTCTTCAAACATCTTCTAACAAAGAAGAAACAAATCTGCTTATCTCTTAACAGCACCCTAACATCTGATAAAACATTTACTACTTACATTAACTCAAGACATTTGACTTTTTTTCATCTCCTTATTACTTAGTCAGGAAGCAGAGAGGTGAGAATAAGGGAGAAAAATAAAAACCAGCACAGAAGAACTGAAAAATTCAGTAATCAATTTCTAGTGTTGTTGTTGCTGTTTTCAGGAACTTTGTAAATATACTCTGCAAAAAATGATAATGCTTCTAAACATATGGAATAGTTTCAGATAGACCAGACATTTTCTGTCACTGGTGCATACCAAATTTTGCACAGGATCCTTATGCTTAAAACTTGTTTATTTCACTGCAATGTAACCAGCAAACACAACTGGTAAATACTTCAGTTAGACATTGTGAGAGGAAAAAAAAAAGCCATGGAATAGTAATATACTTCCAGTTAACAATTCAGTCTGTAAGTGTGGATCCTGCCCTGCATTATAGATCTATTTTTTTGTGACTGGACAACTCTCTTCCACAACTTCTTCAGGCACTTTTAAAGCTATATTCCACATATATTTACTCACATGCTTTCTTTGATTAGGATTATTATCTTTATCTCGTATCTGGGGTCCAGATCGATCCCTTTGCAACATGATGAGTTGTCCTGCTAAGTTAAGCATAATACTTTCAGCTTCACAAGCCTATGGATAAAAAGAATATTATGCACATTATATAAAATTTTTGAATGCATCATTTTATTCATAACCACAATAAAAACCCAGAATAAAAAGAGTAAATTAATGGCACCATCTTACAGAAGTGACTAATAACCGAATTAAATACACGATGACCCAGAAAAATCAAGTAGAACTAAGTACTGCACTTCTTGTGCAAAGGAGTAAATACTGGAAGGTTTCTTATTCACCAGACTCATTCCATGTGTTTGTTTGATATGGACTTTTTCCAACTATGTATCTTGGCACAGGTAAGCCACCAGCATTTTAAGAAAAATAAAGCTCTGTATTCTTATCAGTATCATAACTATATGATTGCCAGTATCTGACTGCAAAGACTAACATTGATTCACAACCGAAAAAGAGCTGAGCCAAAAAGAGCTGAGCTACACTTTCACAGCATCTTGAACTTTTATTCAGCTGTAGCTAGAGAAAAATCTTTCTAGTTAGATATATCAAGAAAGCAAAGTATTCTTTCTAAATATTTATTTAGATAAAGAGATACTGCCATGCTGTGCATGAAGCTTAGTTTTAAAATATGTGGATAGAGGATCCGTATGGTAAATTTGAAACATGAAGAGTTAAGGTCACTAGTAGGTAAAAACACCAAAAAGGCTGACACACTCCACCAAGTCAGACACACTGATTGTCTACAATGCAGTGACATATTTAGTACTAACAATAATATTTATCTTTTGATCAAGAGGATCAACAGAGTTTAAAGATAGGGGATCTTTGTTAGAAAGGAAAAAAGATGTAGTATCTCTTCAGTCTGAAACAAAGTTTAAATATTACTGTTATATTAATGCTGTAAAAAGTTTCAGTAGCTTTTTTTCAAAATTAGGAAGCACAACAGGGCAGGTAATTCAGGAATACAGATGCTGTCTCATGGTAAGATAAGAAAATCACAAGCATGTTGCTTTTTATGCCCTTGCCTAAGACCATATCAAAGTCTCTGATGAGAGACATGTTCAGCACTGTGGGACCCTAAATTAGAAGGGACTGAAGGAAGGAAGAAAAACCTTCAGACTTCACATCCATGTCACCACTTTCGTATCTGCCAGTGCCTTTGGGGTGTGGAGAAAATTATTCACCTCCACACGTCTCCCAGATAACACAACTTTTGAACCATCTTAAGGTAGGTGCTCTCATGAAAAAATACACTTCTTACTGCAGCTACTCAGTTAAGCCTAATTTGCTTACACCCCAGACAACAAAAATCCCAGTTCTCTTCGCAGTATGCTTTCAGTGGCCTTACTAATTTCTGGAGTTAAGACAGGGCTTCACCTTCACACCTTAAGTTATTGTTTCGCTGTTGGCCTATCTCCTGACATAACTAGTGGGGGAGATTATCTTACTTTATTTTAGTGTAGTAGGAAATTGACAAGAAGTAACCTTATAGGGTCATATGCTATCTTTTCCTTTTTTCTACTTATTCTTTGAGTAATGAACATGCTGCTGCAAGAAAGGTAATTCCTAATAATATGAATTGCTCTGGTTTTCAAATTTTAATACCCAATAGAGCAAAATACCCTTAACATAGTTAAATTAAATTTGTTTTCCAAGATTTGGCCCCAAACTTTACAAGATTACAAGAGAAGGTATGAAATAAAATCCAAACTCTTAGTTCTGTTTCCATCCCCTCACCTCCAATTCACACATAAAATCTCTATATAATAAGCATCAGAAAAAAAACGTTCTGGATTTTACCACATAACAGAACCACAGATTTATGATTCATTTATAAGCCAGGTAACCCTGGAGGAGTAAGCTAACAAATCCAGGCACCAATTCTACAAAATTTTGAGACCCATTACCTGCTGAGGCATCTTCAAGGTTATTCCAGTCTCTGTCCTCACTGATGTCAACGTAACAGACACTACAAGAAAAGGATGAGGAATGTACCGAGACATGGACACTTCTTGAAGAACTTGGATACTGGCAGTAGGGTTAAGACTGAAAGGAAAGATGACATTTAGATATTTTACAGTAGTATTTAACATAAAGTTACTATCTTGAAGTAAATCTAATGAAAAAAATAAGGAACTTAACCCCAGAAAACATTTTACTCTACAAACTAAAATGATGTTTCTTTAATTAAGAACCAGTAGATATGCTCTCAAATCCACTCTGCATAAAAGTTACCAAATAAACCTAAGCTGGGGTACTTACCTTGATAGTTTGGGGAAATACAATTATGAGTGGACAAAAGACAACATCAGATGCTTCAGAATAAGACCCTATTGACCCTTCAATGAGACACTTCCAGAGTTTGGATTCTGTTGGGAGTTTTTTTGGAAAAGCATTGAAACTATTTTTCTCTAAAGCTGATCAACAACTTGCTTTCTTCTAACGCAAAAAGGTCCCTTCTTGCTGAAAACAAGATACCATAACTGTAAGAAAAATCATCTGCTTAGGCACTTAAAAAAAAAAAGAAAGCTACCTGTGCATCTTTGTCTCCTCCTCAGGTTCCCTAATCTTAACTGTCTCAAAGTACCTGGTATATCTTATGTTGCTACTGAATTTTTGCACTAAAATAACTCCCCATCACCATAACAAAACCAAACCTTTTCTCTCTCCATCTTTGCAAGCCTGCTGCTACCTCACAATTCCTACTTCTAATGTTAGAAACGTTCTTATATCTAAAAATATTCAAATACGTGGGTGCCTTTTAGTATCTTTTTCTCTATTTACATTCAGTTTTCAAGATCCTATCAGTTAAGAACTTGTTTGATCAGACAGTTGGAAATGTGCATACATGAGTCACTACCTCCACACCAAATCTGCCTATCAACATGCACGCAAGTGGCAACACTTGTGCATACAGATAACACTCACCCCTCTGTAGTTTAAAAATCTGACTCCACAAGCTGTCAAACATCTTTGTATTATGCTACAAATTTACTCAGACTGAGAACAAATTTACAAGCACCATACTGCAAAAGCATTTAGATACTGACACTCACCCCTCAGACCTCTCAATACTGTAAAGGCAAATGGAACAATCTGCTCTGAACAATATGACAATGTCCCGGAAGACACTCAATAGTAAGGTGTCTGCTTGCACTTTGGTGATGTGCGCAAACGCGTTGTCAAGATTAGACGTCCGCAGATAGATTCTCAGCTGAAAGGAAAAGGAGTAGTTTGAATACAGGTTCTGTTTACCAACAAACAGCAGTTCCACTTTCAATTATTTTCTTCTTTTGTGGAATGGCTGTCAAGGATTTCTAGCAAGACACCTTACAGGGTTTTTGTTTTGTCAAATGTTTTACCCATTGCATTTTATCATTGCATCCGAAGCGATTAAAGCACAATACAGCCAAATCTGAAGTACTGAACAACAATACTAAGGAAGGAGTTTTAGTCATTTGTTTTAAAAAGCAAACAGTAATTAAATCTTCTCTGCCCATCTAATTGAAACACTTACGAAAGTGTCCCAAAATACGGTAACTGGGCATCTCAAAACAGGCCTCATGCTAACATGCAAAAGTGTCACAAAGTTTTCAGAATGACAAGTAGATTCACTGTAGTCATCAAAAAAAAAGATTTTAATAGTAACAATAAAAGTTTTCTAATAATTTTTGCTGATAAAAAAAGTTTTCAAATAATTACTTCTATATTAATAAATAAATTCTGAATATGACCAAAAGCCACCTATGTTTATAGTTTGTAAATACGTTTATTACAACACTACTGTGTTTTTCATGTTAATACTAGTGTAGAGCAGATCAGATATTCTGATTATTTTTACTTTGAAGAAAAATACTTCACCTCTTCTTGATGATCATTTAAATTATAACATGCAAGAACAATGAAGTCATTCCACCATGCTAAGCCACCTGTTACCATCATATTTTGCTCCTAAAAAAAAAAAAGCAAGCAAATTACATATATATATGCATTTTTATATACTTGTACACACAGACATGTGCAATATATGGGTAATTTCTGAAAGCCATATATGATCTCTATAAACTTTACACACATGGCAAGACAATCTACACATATGAAGTTTTTGTTGTTTAGAAAACCAAACTACTAAAGAACAGGATGAGAAAAACAAACATCATCCTACAAAACACAGCTTTTTGCAGTTCCTTATGCTATTGGCATCCCTGAAGTCTACTTCTGGCCAGAATTTACAAGCTTTACATCCAAAACTATGTCACATAAATTCTCAGATAAGACATATGGAAGTAAGTGATTATATACACTCAGATTTGGAAATCAGTGTGTCAAAACCACAAGATAAGCGTTTCAGACATTTTATGAAAAACACATGTAAGCCCAGCATCCCTAATCCCAAGTGTGTCTACAGGCTGTTTACTTGAAAAAGATATTTTTTAGTTTTCTCCAACTCTCACATTCCAACAAATACCATATTCCAGTACACCAGAATAAAATACCACAACTTCTCACCTGGGTAATGTTTCCAAACAGCTTCCATTTTTTGGTGAGTAAAGAATAATGTGCAAAACCAAACTTGCCAACAACAGCTACATTCTGTCCAAGCTTGTCTATAGCTGAAAACTGTAAAAAAACCCCCAAACAACATTATCAGAACTTTATTTAAGGGAACTTATTTAAATGATATACCCTATCCAAGTACAACAACACCACAAGGCACTACAACATCAGACCCAAAACTTGTAAGGTATCTTCATGTTTTATACTTTACTGCCCAACACAGTCTTTTTTCTGTAATGTAAAACCATTACATCATTTTCCAGAGCTCAGCCAACTGTAATGGACGATTATAAACCTCCAATATTTTTAAATAAGCAGGAATATATTCTTCAAATAACTCACCCTTATAGGCCAATTGCTCTCTAGATATGTACTATGAATCTAAAAAAAAAAAA
>VXAY01004705.1:447371-476126 GCA_013399855.1 Oxyruncus cristatus | reverse complement strand
AAAAAAAAAAAAAGAGAAAATCAAA
Organism: Oxyruncus cristatus; assembly: GCA_013399855.1. Lineage (NCBI taxonomy): Eukaryota > Metazoa > Chordata > Aves > Passeriformes > Cotingidae > Oxyruncus > Oxyruncus cristatus. Next base: position 476,101 of record VXAY01004705.1, on the reverse strand, counting down.
ACCACATGACTATACCAAATACCACTGAAATACTGAGTAATTATGATGTCCTAAAGTAATTTTTACAATGTCCGTGTTCTTCCAAAACACTGGCTTAAACGTTTTTAATGTTGGATTTTCTTTTCTAAACACAGTTCCTCCCAGCCTGCTGAAAGTTACTGAAGCCTAGGTGTTACCCTGTTCTTAACACATGAAATACCAAAAGGCATCAACAACATAAAACAGCTAATACTATATTACAGATTAATAGTTATAATTTGCTCCCCTCCCCTCCCAGGTACTTCTCCCTCCAAGTGATCTTTTCATAGGAACATAAGTTTTGACAAACAGAGCATTCAAGTGTGACTTTCAGCGTTGAGATGAAATTTCTAATCCCATCGGAAATACACATCAGCATATCCAAAAGCCTCGTTATTAGAGAACTTGACTGGAATATGTCAGATTAAATCTTGACACTGGATGCTTCATGTCACATAGAATGATATAAACTGAGGTTCAAACTCCAGTCCTTGGTCTGCCATAAGGCAGCCACTTTCTGTTTTCATGGGTATGTTGCTCCCCACAGTAATTCTAATTGTGTTATCTTTTCTCTTACCTCAGCCTTCTCCCTCCTACACCAGTTCCAGAAGACAAAAGAAATACCTGACCAGCTAAAGTGGAAATTCAACAGTATCTAGAACCTGACTTAGATGCCTAGAATCAAATGCTGTTTAATACTATTGATTCACGTACTATGTGAAGAACAAAATTTTGGGGATCTTGTAAAAACCTTTATTTAGAAAAATACCTACCAATTCAAGCATGAAGAATTAGAATTACATTAGAATTACAAATTAAGAGTTACTGAACTTTTTGTTTATATTACAGACAAAATACGAATCTGCCTCATACTACTCCAGAAATAATTTCTTCTTTGAAAGCCTGATACTGTGAAGTTTTAATTACAAGCTTAAATAGATACCATTTTTCATGCTTGAAAACACAGCCAGCTGTATTCATCAGCTGAATATGCTTACAGCATTTTGCAAAAAGAACAAAACAACCCCCCTAAAGGATTTCTTGCATGGTGCACTTATTCTCCCTTTCAAAACACAGGAAAGTAATTAACTGCTCCTTCCCAAAGACTTCTTTTATCGGCCAGGAGGCAAACTCTTAGCCACAATGCTGAGATGACCAATGTTCCTTTGCCATCTGGCAATGAGAAAACACTGTACCAAGGCAAATCCCAAGAAACAATAAAAAGGCAAATGACCGCACACCAGAGGAAAACAGTATGGCAGAAGACAGCTGATGAGATCAGCTGCAAATTTCAGTACTACAAACTTTCGGAAGCACAGAGCACATATCGGCAACAATTACCTGTACAACATGCCAATGCCGGTGTCCTAGTAAAGTGCTTAAACCCTGAGAATCTAAACTGCCATCTGAAAATGGGCCTCTTTCCCTGCTATGGTTATGTTCAGAGTGTGCCGAAGTATTTCTGGGACTCTGAGCCTGTGTTGCATCTCCACAGTTCAAATACAAGCGATCTTCTCCTTGAAGGAGGACCTGTTCCTGGTTACTCTGTATTAAAAAGAAAACAACAAAAATCCAAAAGCAACCTTGATTTCCATATACAGAAAACAAAGGAAAACAAATGATCAATATATTAAGAGCACTGAGGCAGTTCTCAGCTTTTTTATCACTGTGTACTAGCAGGTTGTATGTTGCAGCATTGCCTGGCAGTATTCTCACAGTACCATTTTAAAGGTTCTATGTCAAAACACGAAGACAAGCCTAATGGCTGCAAAACAGACTTAAAATCTGTTAAGAGAGTAACTCAGAGGTCACCTGAAAACTGTAAATACGCTCTGAAATAAGGATATATTTATCAACAAAAAAACTTACCATACAAGGATTAACAGTGAGTGCACTCTTGATGAACTGAAACTGCAGAATACCAAATTGCTGAGCTTTACTATTTGCATCCCTTTCAGGTTTCATGTTTGAAGAAGAATTCCCATCAATAACCCAGAGATGATACCCTTCTGATCCCCAGGTCTGAATGTAGAAGAATAACAATAATAAAAAGCCTTAAGCCAATGCTATATATTCTCATGAAACAAGAACTAGAGAAACTTACTGTAACTGATCTTATGATAGATTGGTATAAAACCCACACATTTTGGTGTTCTAAAATGTATCATTACAGGAATCAAGCAGTAAAATTCACAAGTAAGACTCTAGCTTGAATTATTTCCTTTATTATGCAAAAAATATTGATTAAATGAAGTGTGATTATGCAAAGACACCCAAACAATCCTGATCCCCAAAATTACACTGGCTTTTGTTCATTAAATTGAATGGTATCAGAGTTGCAAGTTTTGAAGTTTTTTAAAAGCTACATTGTACTGCTATTGCAAATATGTACCTCCACTTGGGATACATGTTTAAAATTGTCAGTCTTCACAGCAACTACGTCATACATAAACACAACAAAATGTTTTAGAAATGCTGTACAAAATACATCATGGTTTGTACGAGGCCTTGAAGAATGTGTTTGATATTTATCAGTATCTATTGATTTTACAGATTTAATGTTAACCCCTTTGTATTAAAAAAACAGTAGCTAAGTTTCTCTGGAATTTATAATCTGAGTAAAGTTACTTTAACTGTCAAGAGTCAGCCAGTAATTTTAGAGAAATAAGGAAGTTTACAATTAGTGTTGTACTGTGTCTCACTGCCCTTTAAAATACAGCACCAAATTACAAAAAAAAAGAAAAAAAAAGGAAAAAAGGGACATTATGGAAAACCAAAAGTGTTCATTCTTAATACCAAAAGCAAAGGCAAGAAAAGGCATGTCATGATCAGGTTAATACTTCATGATCAGGATAATGCATGAAATGAAAAATTCATCAGTTGTCCCATTTTCCTTCAATGCAACATTGCAGTTAAGTAGTATAGTAAAGGCATCTTACTCTTGAAAATTAAGTGAAAGAAAGACAGTTTAATTTTCTGAAAATCCGTTATACTAAAAACAATTTAAAACATTATCAGCTACTCTATTACGGTATTTTTACATTCATAATTACCATGGAACTGATCTTTAGAGGGTCCTTTTTGGCACCATCAGATTGATACCTTAAAAACAGAACAGAACAACTTTGAGTTTGGAACTAACTTTATCAAAATAAGAAATTATCTCCTTATCTTTGTATTGTTATACGGTTCTATACTGAACCTCATCTCAAAATGGTAAAGCCCGTTTGATCCACAACACTGCTAAAAAGGCAATGCAATTGTAGATGTCTAGTATAAGCTGTCTGAATGGTGATTTATGGATGTTAGCATATTTTCAGCAAATATATACTGGCACTGAGGGAATTTTAATATTTGCTTGCTTAAGCCTGCCTTTAGGGTAATTTGCTTTTACAGCCAAAAAGACCACTACAAATGATCCCCTACTAAATATTTGTCAAAGATTTCAATATCTAAGAAATCATACGGGAAAAAGATTTTAAAACATTAATTCAGTGAATTAATTTCTAATTAAATGCTTTTAACTAGAAAAATGAACACTTCTAATTTACAATTTCATTAAAGATACTCACGCAAAATCACCTCCTAAAGTACAGATAAGCTGAGCACCAAAAACACTCCATAAGGACAAGCCTCCACATTCCCAGGTCACCATCACAACACAGCTATCAGGTGACCACCTGATTAGTTTAACAGGTCCTGTTTTATTCCAAATATCTGTTTAAAACCAGACAACAAAATATCATGTGAAAAATATCAAACGTCCTTCAATTGCCTTCATGGTAAGAGAAGAAACAAAAATATATGGAAATAAATACTGGATTTTTCAATTAACTGATGTATTAATCAAAATTACCATCTCAAAATTAAGTAGCAGCAAATAAAAATTTCATGGTTTCTTTCCACTGCATTCTTGGTTTTGTAAGAAACAGACTACATGAAAACATGACAGATATACACTGTGCTATAACACAACCACAGAACTACAATTCTGATAAAATGATTTTTAGGACAGAAGAGGCACTTAACTCTGGAACTCTTATTTACAGTTTCGTTTCTTAACTGCAACTTAATAGGCACAAATATTTTCAGTTGAGGACACAATTTACCCACTTTGTTCCTCACTTTCATCACTGCTACATGAAAAATCTCACTGCAGTTCAAGGAAGGGTGCTGCATTACTCCATTTTTTTTTTCCATACTCTGTATGTCAGTTGCTTCAAGTTAATTCACATTTCTATTATACTAATTATCAGTTTTGAAAACACTCCCTCATTTTCTCAGGTGAATAATTGAAAAGTAATCTCAAGATTCAGATTTAGTTAAAAAAAACGAAAAAAACCCCCCAAAAAAAAACACCCCCAAAAAATAAAAAACCAACCAAGAAGCCACAAATCGCCCACCCAGACCATCACATATGAAACACATCCAAAAGTCAAGTTAAAAACCAAGAAACTAAAAGAACAAATGCAAAAGGGTAAATTACTACAAACATGCAGGAATAAATACAATCACATCAGTGATCATGCAAACAAACTAAGAGATGGACAAGGATAAAAAGTATACTATACCCTAGAAACAGCTGGACAATTCTAGCAATAAAAGTAGCTCACCAGGGTATTGTTTTGGTGTCAGCTCCAATTTATGAGAAAACTGCATGGCGCCAGTAGTGGTATCTATCGTATAAACGTGCACAGAGCCGCTGAAAGAGATTACACGTGCTTTAGACTACAGAACATTTGGATTTCTCATCAGTTTCAAGAGTTTAAGGGAAGCTGCCTTTTGTCTCACAAATACCAAATTTATCTAGTACAGAAAAGTTGTGTCAAGTAATATTCAAAGAATTTTATGAAACGAATTTCTAAGATACTTTCCAGAAGGCAGCAGAGGACCCAAAACACCAGCCTTCTATAATAACCAATGAACTAAAACTGTTTCATTCTCTGAAAATACATATGCACACAAAATTCATGTATTTATTGCTTCCAACTGCAAGACAATCCAAAAGGAAGGTCAGTATTATCCTGTGCTAAAGTTCATCAGGGTTGTACTAACACATACCAAGATCAGTAAATTACAGTAACTACTACTATTTCAGAGGACACACCAACACACTACATTGTTACTACAACTGAGAATACTAATTCTTAAGACAGCAGTCGAAAAATAAACTGCTAGATCTTTTGAAATGCCCTAAACCCCCCCCCAAATAAAATACAGTCAAAGAAAATAAAGAGCTGCACTCTAGACCCACTAAAGCAGTATTATATAGAGTATAGTATTATAATACTGTATAATAATAATATATAATATATAATATTATATACTGCCTTGAAGGAGCAGTAAGCAAAACACACAACTAGAAGAACTTTTGCAACATTTAGTTTACAAATATTCACAGCTACTCAAATAGGCAACATTTTGCCTGACCATAAGATTGCTTTACAGAGCATTTTCTCAGTTCATTGCAAAGCACTTGTTCAGTATTATTAACTGCTTAAAACTGACTTTATAATCCTGCTTTGAGATTAGCTGGGATAGCAGCACTTTCCAATCCATTCTACTGGTCCGGACACCTTATTTTTTTTTTCCCCCAGAGCTGAACAGCAAGCAAAAATTTCAACTGCAGTTCAAGCAGGCAACCAATTCTGTCCACCTTCTTGACAGAGCACAGTTTCTAGGAAGATGGATCAGTTTCATCTTTACAGCTCTTGCAACACAACTTGGCAAGAAGTAACTACTACTTCAGCTTTATAATTAAAGTTTCCCCTCCCACCCCCACGCTGAACTAGCTTTACAAAACTTACTTGGCACATCCAAATGCCATTAGCCTGTATTTGTTATTCACTGCAACACAAGTTCCATCAACCACATCTTGTGCCCAAACACCATGGAGTTTCTGCAAAAAAAGGAATTCACAGGATTTTTTTGTTAAACAGTATTTTTATTAATGACAGTCAGCTTCTACCCATGTTCACCATATTACACATCTATCAGTTGACCATTATCTCATGAAATATCTATTGCAAATGTCAAGATGAACTGACATGGCTCAAATAAACAAAATCCAGTATATGTAAATCTGGTTTCATTCTTACTATAAATTACAGAAAGATGTCAGGTAAGGAAACTGTTTATCAGAACTCTAAATAATCAAAGCAACTCAATACCTATAAGGCAAAAAAACCCCTCCAAAAAACAACAATCCTTTTATGCATCCTCATACTGCATAAAAGAATCCCAGTATACGGTACTATGAATGAAAACACAAAACAGGGAAATAACCTCCCATCTGCAAAAGCTGAAATCACAGATATTACAATTGTGTGAAGAAGTCTAGACATTAGACGTATTCTTTTGGGTTTTCTGTAACTAAAATAAAGATATCTAATGAAAAACATAGTAGTTTTTAAGCTGAATTACATGTCAGAAAACTCACTTGGAAAAGATTCCTTTAAAACAAATTCTGAAGTACACTTGTCATTATGTGAAAGACACAGACTTGATCAGGACTAAAACCTAGAAATATTACCTATGCTCATTTAGCCATAGAGGAACCACTTATCATCCCACCTGTAACTGGCAACAGGAAGTCTGCTGCAGACACAGTAAGACTATCTCTATAATGACATTTTGAACAAACAAACAGAAAGGTACTATCAATTATGTTCTCCCATAGATACTAACCCTAGACTAATCTAGCTCAAATGAAATAGCCTTGTTCTTATGTTATCTCTTAAGCAGATGCTAAATTTTAGTTTCTTTGTAGCTGAACAGAATTTAATGTAGAAAGCTAACTGAATTACAGAGGCCAAGGAAAATGCACTTAATTGTACAGTACAGGGTAGAAATACCAAAGGAAACATACCTCAGCAGTGAATCTACTTGACATTGGTGTAATGAAACCAACTCTGCCATCATTAAAAACAACAGCAAAGCCATCAAGGGTGGCACAGTACTCCATATCTCTGATGTAAACATCTTCAAAGCCCAAAAATGAACCTGCTGAGAGAGTATCAGTCATTTAAGATGTCAACACAGAAATAGTGCAAGTCAATGGACATCTTAGATGTTTACATATTAATTCAAAGAAAAAAAATTTTAAGCAGGCTATTTTGTACAGTTACAGATGGCAAAATTTTCTCATCTCTGCTTAAGCTTTTATATTAGGTAGTGTGTCACCAAGAGGTAACTACTGTAAGCAATAAAAAATCCCAAAACCTACCTCGAGAAGACTGCAGATCCACAGAAAATGGAACTGTACATAGGTTGATGGCCTTCCTTCCATTGGTCATACCATCCCAGTGAACTAGATGGAGAAATCCATCAGCAGTAGCAACAAGTAGGTCTTCTAACATGGACTGCAAACTAACAAAAGTATTTGTCAATCCCCAGAAAAACTGCATCTCAAATCAATGTCGCGAAAAATCAGTTAACGTAATAAACACCGTTATTACTGCTTCTTGTACCAACAACTATGTTGTAAAGTTACAAATAAATTACAAACTAAACATCTAAGTCATCCAGACGGTAAAGCACCAAGCTGACAAAATATGGTACATACCTCTATTTTTCTCCAGCAATCACTGTTTATGAACAGATCTGCACTGTTAGAGCAATTGTTTAACTGATACATTTACCTGCTGAAGATCATTTCAAGACTCTTCATTAACCTTAAGACATTCCTGTCAACAATCAATTATTCATCTATCCTATAGAAAATTAACAGTACTGCCTAGGCTGTAAATAATCCACAACACTTTCAAATCCATGGTCTAAGCAAACTGATGGAGGAGAAATCAGAGCTATCCTAAGTCCTTCCCCAAACATCTCCAAAGTTCTGAAGTCTACTGTTAGTCTACTTGCATGCAGACAACCAGAACAGCTTCTTCAGTATATACGGCATGTCTTCCAACGACCACATTCTGTTATGGAGCCCCTCCCCAAACTGCACTTTATTATTTTACCACCTCATCCCAATGATCACCAACTTTTCACACATACTTCTTTAGTATGTTCAAAGTTCATTTACAGAGAAGGCAATCACCACAAAAGAGGAAGAGGTAAAAAAAAGGCTTTTCCAGGACATATAAGGACCCTATGCAGGTAGCTGGAGAAATGCTGTAATGCTACATAGAGTTTTGCTCTTACCTACGTATGTCTTCACGAGATCTCTAATACATTGTCTTACTTAAACAAGACACAAACATTTGCTAAGGAGGGTGGGTTAGGAAAAAAAGAAACCAAACTCCTCCCTCTGAGTTATTATAACTTGGAAATTCAGAGGCTTCAGGTGAAAAGGTGTGGAAAGGAAAATAACAGCTCCTTATTAGCACATATGTAAGAGCAATTTACTTTTTTACCTCCTCTGACTTAGTAGTCACTAACAGTAACTTACTTGTATTAGTCCTTACTATTAATAAGTCTAAAAACTTATTAAAAAAGTCTTTTTTTCCATCCAGTTTTCCCCTTCACTTTTTAAAAAGTACTATTATATACAGAAAAATTCTTAAGACCTCATCAGTGAACATACCTTGTGATAGAGGCTTGCAAGTCCAACACTTTCTTCATTTCTAGATTCAACGAAGGAGCACATTGTTCTTCCTTGTAATGTGGGGTTCCCTTCAGATGTGGGCTTCCTCTAAAACAGAAGAGAAATACAGCTGAAACAAGCTGTCCCTCAGAAGAGGTAAGAGTTACTGACTTGCATTCCTGTTGTCGTTTTTCCTCCTATGTATATACATACATAAACAGCAGTCACATGCAACCTGCCACAAGAAGCCCTGGTTATCTATGACAAAATTTTAGTGGCAAAACGTTCAGTCTATCAAATCATCCTGTATGTCTATAAAAAGTACAAAGGCAAAATAAGACAATGAACAGAGCATGAACATTACAAGAGCTGTGCAGCCTGTCTCAATACTCCTAAAATAAATGATACGTTTCAGTGGAAATTCTGATTCAATAAATTGATATTCAACTGTTTACATTAATTGTGTTGAATTTTTAATTATCTCCAATTCATTTTTTTCCAGGATGCATTACAGATATTATAGCCTGCAAAATGTTTACATTTCTTCCATTCCTTTTGCCAGATCAATGTTTATAACATTAATTCAGCATGCGTAACACAACAGGTAGACATTTACTGCAATACTTCATAGGAATATATCTCCCTACAGCAAATTAACAATAAACCTAAGACCTACTAGGAAAAGAGATGACTGAACACTGGTTCCCTTCCTTTAAACAGACCATTACACAATATCACCTTCTAGATGCAGGAAGCTTCTCATTTTTATCTTCCTCATTTTAAATGTCACATTTTAATCACTATTTTACAACACCATTATACATTACTATACAGCAACATTAAAGCACTCTTTATTTGCCTTGGTTATCAGATGTGCCAAGCGCTTCATTAACTTTTTTTTTTTTCCGTAATGAAAACTGACCTACAGTCACAAATACTGTAACATGTCATCCAGTTCATCCATGTCAAGAGCGTTACGGTAGTAAACAAAGCAAGCTCTGAATGAAACGGGCATTGCAGACAAGTTACAATTTAGTCAGAAACAACAGATACATATACAAATCTATGCAATCTTTACCTGTATTTTAACTGCCAAAACACTTAATTTACACCAGGGTAGCCAATATAACTGCCTAAGACATGGCAGAAACCAAAGCAGAGGCAGTCTTAGAGAAGTCTGACAGCACAAGGATACCTCAGTCTCTTTTCTGCCTTGCTTATCTCAATTGATATCAAGTTCCACAATTCCATTACGATTTCATAGCAGAACACGAAATTCATGTATGTTATTCTTTTATGGCACTATACCTATTCTTAAGTAGCAAGGACAAATACATATGCTAGCTAAGATAAGGGCAAGACAACCTTTGACATTCTGGAGTTACCAGATGGAAGTAGTATTATCTTTGCAGAAAAAACCAACATGGTGGCTGTGAAAAATTATGGGGAAAAACGAGAAAAATTTCTTCAAGATTAGTTAATTTAACATCAAAAAATGGCAACTTGTATAAGCATTAAATCAAAATGTTTGGTTTGCATTTTGAAAAAAAATGAATCACAACATACAGCTGCCTTAGGAAAGAACAGCCCTTCATTGTAAGCTAGCTATCACACACTGACAGGAGGCCTGAAATAACTCGTCTTTTCTTTTTCCCTAAAACTATCATTCTGGGGTTGTTTAAGGTTTTTTTTTTTTAATTTACAAAACCCTGCGAGTTTGGAGACATGCCTTTCAGCCCATGTGGACCCACAGTTCCAGACAGTATATTCCGAAATTAGATGAAATGATTATAGGTTCTCAAGAATCAGTGGTACAGCTGAATCTTGTAAGCAAAGAACTAAAACTGAGAGAAAAGGGTTGTGTAATGCATAAACGTTACTGTTAGGCAGATATAACACACCACATAATGTTTCTGTTTTAACTGACCACAGTACTTAACCAAGTGTAAACACAGTACTTCTGCACAATACAAACTACAAAGCCAGAATAGGAACAACATGGCTTAAAAGACATCTTTTGCTAGAAGATAAATTTCAAGTATCCATGTGGGCAAGCTTTTTTTCTTTAAACACCTTTGATAAAAACACAGCTTGTAAGAATATTTGAATATTTTCAGTTTCATGAGCTAGTTTCAGTTTCACGAGCAAATTTGTTACCACCTGCGGAGCATTATCTTTTCCACTGGGGCTCTATCATTATCATCCCAAAATGGGTTCTTTTATCCAATATGCAAGAGGTCGATCCACGCACAGAGTTGAGGTAAATCCAAAAATGCCAGTATTCCAATTCATGGTTTGTGATTATGTTTAATTCATTGATTCAAAAGAATCTCCTAGCATGGGTGCAAAGGGGGTGCAACTGAAAGTACACTGCGTTCATAGAACACACATCTGCATGAGTCAGCCTTACTGGCTAAGTTACTCTGACCTTTAAATGAAGAATGAACAGCTGACAAAATCAGGAAAGAATGTTTGGTCTGGGTTGCCACATCAGCATCTGCTACTGTTGTAGCCAAACTTTAAGTAACTCACTTTGCACAAGAAGTGAGAGAAGCGAACACAGTTCCAGTGACCAACCAGCTGTATGTCGAACCAAATGTAATCCCTCCTTCGCATGGCATCCATTAATGTAACTAAGCCTGTGAATAAAATCGCGTGAAACTCAGAATTGAGAAAAATCTCCAACCTCACCCACAATTCAAGAAAGCCTCAAATATGGAAAGATTAGGAATGCTGGGCTCTTTTTAAAAACAGACAAACAAAAAACCCCATACCAAACTTAAAGCATCCCAAATTCAAGAAGAAGGCAGCACCACGCAAAAGCATAACCAGTTAGACTCCCCTCAACTGGTAGGAAGAACTTCCTGGAAGTTTGTTAGCTGCAGGAGGGCAAAGGTTCAAGGAGGAGGAAATAGGACAACAGGGAGGTAGTTTCTCTAGGTGCAGAGTACTGCACTTATGTCCTCCACTACGTGCACAGCAGTTAAGTGTTACAACATGATCCATGGACAAAACTCACTCAGAAATAATATTACCAAACTTGGTCACTGTCAGCAAAAGCAACTAAGAAATACTCGAGAAGTTAATTACAGCAGAATCTGAAAGTGTGTACTTAAAGGACATCTTTATAATTGCAACAGAGGTATATAACATACAGTATTTTTTAGTCTGCTTTAAGTATTTCAAAATGATGTCCATTGTTTTCTGCTTATTACTGAAGAATTCTTGTCCAGATGCAGAGGCAGCATTAAATTGGGATTTAAGTTTCCACTGTACTGTCTGGGGTAATCATACTAATACAGGTAGCAATTATGGTTGCACAATAGCTTAGAAAAGATCAGAGATGCTCTCTCATTCAAAAAATACTGTGCTTAAGTAAAGACTCCAGACTTTTCATCAGGAAATATCTTTAGAACAGTAAAACATTTTTATACTGCTTTTGGGGTATGATATTCTTAATTGTTGCTGCTAAACGGTTTCTTCAGTAGTACTTGAAGGGGGAGAGACGCGACCAAAAAAAAAAAAAACAACTGTGATGTTTCCGCTATATTTCTAACAAAACCAGAGCAGTGTTTCTAAAGGAATTTACATCATCAAGAACTCAGAGTTGATCTCCTTGACAGCAAGAAAGTAAAAAAATTACAACAGTCATTACTGTTGCATTAGCAAAATTACACAATGTTTATTAACCATTTTAAAAATGGTTCATGTGAACACTTCAGTAAAGTGAACACTGTACAGCAGAGGACTTAATTCTTTATACCTGATTCAAAAGGCCTCCATCATCACCTTAAACATGTGATTCTTCACTAAGAATTCACTGCCTAAAATGCTGTTTAGGAATGGTTCTTAAACAAGTAAAACCCTGTGAGCTTTGATTTTCGTGCAGTTAGCATCTTTTCACCCCTAAATCTGCATCCTTCACCATACACCGCAGGAATGCACCAGCTGACGATTAAATATTTCCGGCTGGATCCAGAGCCATATTTACAGAGATTGGCAATAGCTGCACCAACAAAATTAAGGAGAGTCTACAAAAACAACTATAAAAAATGAATACGAATTTAGAAAAGTAATTCTTAGTATAGCCTTTACAACAGAACTAGGCTGTAGTAGGTTTCTGTGGTTTGAGAAAGAACTAACTAACTAGCATATTAATCAAGTACTAATGTAAAAAAGCTAAATGTTTTACCAAATTATTATTCCAGTTCCAAAGATTTCCTGACAAGTTAAAAACCTCTTGAATCACATCAGGGCTAGCAAGTGCCATAAGAATTAATAAAAATTCTACACTAATCTAGTTTAAAAAATACTTTTTCCAAACAATGCCAAAAACAATTTATAGGGAAAACCACACTGTGCAGTTTAGCAGAAGCTCAATTCTCAACAAAAATTATTTAGTAAGTTAATTAACTGTACACCTCACTGACTACCCTTGCACAGTTTAAAGTTCAAAACCTTTGCACATGCTAATCTTAAGTCCATTGAATCAGGAAAAAAAATGTCCACCAATAATTTATGGTACCTATAAACCAGCATGCCACAGAAAGAGAAAAGCTTTTAAAAGAGCCAGAAGGAGTAGGACATGAATAAAGTAACCAGGTATATAAGCAACAATACAGCATTGTAAACAGGGATACAAACACAACCTTCATCACATACCCATACTGGTTAGAAAACAGCTTCCATTTTTAAAGTAATTTCAGGGACTTAATAACCTACAGCATTGAGGTCTCATTCTAAATTTATTCAACATTCATATTACTCCCCAAATGCAGGCATCACTTGAAGATATGAAGAAACCTGACATAAAAGGATCTCCAACTACCACATTCAGTTAATTAGCCATGTAAAGGCTAATTTTAGGTTTTCTCTATTTTAAAGGCAAACTATCCTCAACATTAAGTCACACATGCTGTCTCTTCAAGTGACAGAACTTAAGTTACTCTACTTGGCAAACCTCTACACAGAAATAACTATCAGTTCAACACAGAGAAGCCTCTACTATGAGTGTGTTATGCATCTCTTCATTGTAAACAAGGAATAATACAAAATCGTTTGGAAACTCCCCAAAAATTACCACCATTCCTTGCCACTGCTTACAAAGCCCTGCCATTTTTCGTATATCTACCACAGGCAGAGATAAATTTTATTTTAACATGCTACAGTCTTACCATACATACATTGTTCTTCATGTTTTATCTTGTAATTACTTCAGTAATAGGGTGGTAAAACCAGACTGAACTAATTGAAGCAGGACTTTGTACTTGTGTTCACTGCAGGAAAGTATCCCAGAATGTGGGCTAATGGCCAATACTGATTCTCTTCCAACTCCACTTTGCAGTGGAACGAAGTCTCCAAGAGCTGGAATGAAATTGCAGACTACTTAGCTCAATTTAAAAAAATAAACCCCTTTAAAATTACTGCTTTTTTTCCTGGTTTTAGTCTAACAAATTAAGCAGGATACTTTAGCTTGAGCATGAATGTCTGTTCACTTCAAGAACAGACTGCAATGCCTAGCCAAAGATCAACACAGTCAGAAATATTTCCTTCCAGAGAAAAACTGCAACGCATAACATTCCTAAAATATTACAATTTGGCAAAAAACTACCAATGGATTCCAGGACAAAAAAGTTCCCTCTTTTATATATACTCAGAATTCATGACAGAATGTCACACTTGTGACATGAGCACTTGTTTTCTCACATAAAGCTAACAACAGATTTTTACACTTAATGTGCATAATGCTGAACAGGTCAATTCCTTAACTCTTACTATATTACATGAGTATATTTTAAACTGATTAAATGTTTAAAGGTATAAAATAGTACTTTAAAAGAATTTCCCCCTCAACCTTCTTTAAGTATTTAATATATTATCAACTTCCTAAGAGCTATGTCCTCAACTGCTGACAGAACAAACTAAAGGTTTTGTGGGTTCCAGCCACAAAAATTAATAATCTTGGGTTTCAATGCTTCGATTAAAGTACTTTATTTCAGATTATAAAGACCATTAAAACCGGCTGATATGAAAAGGAGGAAACCAAGCCAAATGCGCATTTCTAAAATGGGAAATCAATTTTCTTAGGCTCTGATTCTGTCTGGTTTAAAACAAAAAACAGCAGTGTGCAGGGTTCAGTAGTGTGAAATAAAGGTCTCTTTATTTCACACTACTGAAAAATAAGGGGAAGCAAAGACTCTTGCATTCAAACAGGATGACAGCTTAGCCTCAACTCACACTTTAGCTCTTTTACTAAACTTGTGCTGATTAGAGTGAGATAAAAAAGAGAGACTTGGCCCTGGGAAAAAAAAAAAAAATCACGCTGTGATTAGATATACTACAATGCATATTGAGTTATAAACAACAGAATTGTTTCTGTCACTCCCCATGCAGTGTTGTTTTGCTTTCTACCTTCAGGCATTTTGTTCAAATTGTATTGGCAGAAAATTTTTGCAGGTGTAATTACAGTATACACAACAGTTGTACGTATGCCAGAACAATTCTGTTAACAGATCAAACACAGGCAAGCTCTTCTGGACCATCCTGCTCAACAGCCACACATAGTAATGATGCCTTAAGCCCTAATAGTTTTTTTTTTAGTTTTCTAATTTTTGTAAGCTTTGTAAGTTTTATAAGTAGTAGAAATAGTTTCTAAAAGCAGCAGCCCTTGTTCCCTTACCCCGTAGTACATTCCTAATCCTTTTACCCCATTCTATACTCCCCATATCAAATCTACCCCTGAATTCAGTAGAAAATGTTTAGTCTCTTGTCAAGGCAAGGCCTAGGCTGTTTGGGAACAGCCAAATCAGGGCCTGAACAACAAAACATGGTCAAAGACTAGGTAACTATGTACCCTTTGTGCTCTGAAGAAGATGACGATGATGAAGAGGTGGTCCTGAAATGCCCCCAGACTCAATTCCTGGGGGTGGGTCAAGAGGTGGACCAGAGCAAAGGCTACGAGGTGGACACATTTAGGATTGGTCAATTTAGTATTATAAAAGATGTGATACCACTGTATTCTGCGCGCGCGTCTTGTAACAACTTTGCGTTGGCACAGTAAACCCTTTCCTTATCTCACCCGAATTAACTGCTCCTGAGTTATTTTTTTAAGTCCAGGTGCAAGCAGGCATCAGTAACAACTCTGTATAAAAGCAACTAGAAACTGGAAGGACCATGTATTTTCTCCAAAAACATCCCCCTCCCATGCAGACAAATGAGGACTGATTCTGATTTTCATCTTTTCAACTTTTTTGATCCTTTTCTTCAAATCAAGAAAATTATCAAGAAAATTTTAAAGCAGTTATTTAAAAAGCACCAATACCACATGGAAGTCATAACTTTCAGTTACCAGTGTCCCAACCCGGAAGACAGCAAAAACCCACTAAAGTCAAGCAACTGGCTGTCTATCACACACCTATCTTACTGCATGCCTTTCTGGCTTTTTATTTATGGTGAAATATGCACATTTTGTTTAAATGAGAGCTAAATTGACAAGAAAATATAAACACAACCTTTCTCAATGTTTTCCCTTGTAAGTGAACAAACCTAGCTGCAATTTCAACTTTGGGATACTGACTAAACCAGGAAATCTTGTACAACATCTTGGCACAGCTGAGGACATTACTGGTGTGTAATCCCAGTGCATGCCCACCTCACGAACATGTTGACTTGCACTGTTCAAGCTTAAGTTGTCATAAGAGGGTTTTCCTTCCTTTTTGTAGTTGCTACATTGAAATATCGTATTTGTCAGAGCTGGTCATTATTATTTAAAGAAAGGCTACTAAAGAACAGGCTTCATTCTGCTTACAAAGTTAGTAGACATGGACAGTTAATAAACACTATGAATTAGTAATAATTTTAAAACATAGAACAAGACTGAATTTTTAAGAGCACTGACAAAAGTGTGCTCACTAAACTAAAAAAAACCAACAAAACCCCACAAAAACAAAAAACCCAACCAAAAAAACCCCCAAAAGGTTATATTCTATAATATTCTATAATCTCTTGTCGGGAGCAATCGAGAAACATTCGAGCAATTCAAACTGTGGAAAAGGACTGTGTACCCGAATCAAAATATATGAGGATTCAAGTCATGGAGCAAAGAAGAAGAAAGAAGAGTTGTTCCTAGTTTTCAAGTTCACTATTAGTTAAAGAATTGTTAATGCATGCGTTTAATATATTGTACCCCCAGTTTTAAAAATATTTTTCCCTCATAATTCCCCTAAGTTTATTTCTAATTTCCCATTGGTTAAAATTTGCCGCAGTGCAGCGTTTCCCTTATTTAGCCATTCTCCTCCCCTGTTTACGAATATGGTGTTGTCTCCTCCCCTATTCTCCAAGTTTGTATTTCTCTCCTCCCTTCAATTCCCTTGTTTGTCAAACTCCTCCCTAGTTCCAGAACCTTCCCTCACCAACCCTATATAAGTCCAACCCTCCTTCCCCTCAGGGACACAGCTCTGAGCTCCGGGTCCACCTTGCTCCTCCACACCATAACATCGCACCCCACAAATAAAGATAAAACTGTGCTCAAGAACCCCGGTGTGTCGTGTGCTTTCCCACCTGCGCGCGACAATCTCTGAACTTTACATTGTGTTCTGGAAGCATCCAAAGCGAATAATGGTAGACAAATATTCTTTACCGCAAAACACAAAACGTGGAAACCTACATTTTAACACGTTGTCCATCCACCTCAGTTTTTACTGACTTTTTTTTTTCCAGTAGCTGTCTCATCACATCAATAATAGGACAAGGACATTCTCATAACTCTCCACAAAAACCACCACCCTCCCTTTCACTTTGCCTAACACAGGTACATAACTGCATATGACAGACCTGGGCAAGTCCTCATTAATGTTTCCATGACAGTTAAAATGTTGCAAGCAGTTGCTTTACCATGAACTGTAAGTATTAATACGAGTATCACTAAACAGTGATTTCCATGTTTTTAAACTTCACAATGCAGCTACTCAGTTTACTTCAAGGTCACCATTAGGTGTCACCATTAGGTGAAAACCCTAATGCTAGACTTTTATTAAATGCCAATTTGCAAAAGCAGCTACTTGAATGCAGGGG
Source organism: Oxyruncus cristatus (assembly GCA_013399855.1). Lineage (NCBI taxonomy): Eukaryota > Metazoa > Chordata > Aves > Passeriformes > Cotingidae > Oxyruncus > Oxyruncus cristatus. Next base: position 458,478 of record VXAY01004705.1, on the reverse strand, counting down.
AGGAGGCGGAGAGGGGTAAAGAATGGAGATAAGCAGGTTTCGTTTCCCCATCAGGTCCACAAGCCGACCTTACTTAAGGCACAGCTGCATAATCACTGCTGCCAACACAGAGGAAGGAGCCAAGAACACACACTTACAGTGGAAGAAAAGAGCCAGATCTCCCCCTTCAAGCACAAAGCAAGACACATCAAGGGCTTTAACCAATTTTTAATTGCTTCAGAGTGAATAAAATTAATAAAATTAATTTGGTATTGTTTACCCCAGCAGAAATAAAATCCAAGCATTTCAATGAAATAATGCCTTTGGAAAATGAACATATGCCAGAAGAAAGTTAAAGTTCCAATTCTGACTTTTAGTTTCATTTGTCTGTTCATTTCGGATTGCAGGTTTTCTTGTTTGATATTCCCACCCCTCTCCAAGTATTTGCTCTACAAAGCAAATTAGTGAAACTGCCCACAGGCAGTGTATCTGCATCAGCACCAAAAAAGTTAATTCCATAATAATACCTTAAAGAATAATTTGACATTAATCCCACTAGGCATAATTCACCCACAAATGCTTGTGTATTTCTTCTGATCTCATATAATCAGAACAGTACAAATTTTATGTAGGTTTTCAAAATTGAAGGCTAAATATAGACAGACTAGTAATCTCAGTAAATTCAGTGAGATAATTCATCTTCTTAAAGGTAAGCACACACATTAGTCTTAGGAGATTGTAAGCAACCTATTATAAACACACTAGGGACAAACACCTTGTCTTACTCACCTACAGAATCAGCATTATAGCCCTTTTTGGGCTATACAAATGTATCTTAAAACCCAGACCATTCAACACACAACTAACAAAGACTTTTCAAAACAAACATGTGCTTTCAGGCTGACAGTACAAATCAATTACAAATGTTTTAATATAAAAGTTAGACTGGTTAGCCACTGATGGCTTAATAGGTATTTTCAAGCCTTCCTATACGTGACATTCTAAATGAACCTCCCAAACCTTACTTTTTAACTCTTACTCCAAGTTTTATATATATATTTCTGTGTGTCTTCAGTTGCCAATTAAAAAATCCCACAACTTTCCCAAGAGAACAAGAAAAACAATAAATTACTGCTAAGTTTTTTGCATGATGAAGGAAGGTGATGATACACTATCCCTTTATTTATTCCAACAGTTTGCAGCAATGCATTTTCTGCCTTTTTTTTTTCTTATGGTAACAATAAGCCAGATGTTAAAAGTCAGTTTAAAAAATGCTATTTGGTTCTCCAAAGAGGCAAGTAAAGTAATATAACTTGTCTACATTTATGGTTTAAGTTACATTTAAAAAAAAAAATAAAAGTCTTCCTCTTACATGACATCCTAGGTTATCCAGCTCCTGAGAGATGCTCACGTAGAGACACCACCAATCAATTTTAACTCATTTTATTAATGTGAAGAAAAATTAAATTGACAAGTGCTATCATAATGATGAAGGTATGTAGAGGGGTTTTTTTAAAAAAAGAAGTTTCTAGCCAATGAGAGATCAAGAGTCTTTTATTATTCCCATGGACAAATTTGATCCAATCAACAACTGTAGATTCTGCCTATCTAAACACAGACACACATACATATACTCCTCAAGGTTTTAATTTGTCCTAAGTATTTTCCAATTTTGCCAAATCCAAAAATCAACTAAGTCAACCACAAATACACCCAAAATACAGTCACACTTCAAACTCATAAAATGTATTGCCATTCACAATAAGGAAAATCAGGTGAAACCGACAACATAACAGACTGCACCTAAAATACTTATGTATATTCTTACTAAAAAGTATTCATATTCTTTCAAAAATATTGAGATTTTATTCCCCATTTGTTCAAAAAATCTCTCAGTTATTACAAGCTGGGGGACAGAGAGGAATTTACTTTCAAATTGCACCTTAATAGTTCCTAAGAAACATGACTTAATCAACTGAATTATTCAAAAGGAATTACTAAAGCTTATTAGAGATCATGAATACAACAGACTACCTCAAATTATAAAATTAGACAATTTTAAGCCTGCTATTTAGGATTTTGAGAGCTTCTAGGATGGACCTAAGGAATCTTACCAGCACACAGCAATTCAATTAGACACAAGCTAGCGGCACTGACTAACTCATAGGAATGATGGTTCATATATTCATCAAGTTTTAAAGCATACTTTGTAAGGAACTATTTTTTTATAATAAAGTCTGCTTAGGGCTTGTCTAGTCCTATTTTTTCACACTGTGAGGATGCAAAATTTAAAATACTTACTTGGGAAACACTGGCTCATAAAGATACTTGTCTCTTGCTGATGGGATTTCAAAAAATAAGACATATCCATTTGCAGTCTGAAAGAGAAACACTGATAAGACACATATCTAGTCTCAGCATGAGTAAAATCCACACAGTCTCACACAATTTTTATGTATGTCTCATATATTGAACACAAATACACACTCACAAAACACACACAATATTAAAAAATTGTGCATTGAAATTAATTCCAGGTAAAATCCATCCTTAAAGCTAACTGAACAGATCACGCAGTAGGTAGAAAAATGGAAAACCAACACTTTTTATGTGAGATTGTTTATGTAAGAGTCATTCAGAATTTTTTCTCTGATTCATATAAATACCTAAAACTTTACGACTATATCAGATATTTAGAACCTGGGCACCTAATTTTCACCAACTATGTGAATTAATGTAGAAAACATAGTAGAAGGTAGCAAGCCTCTGGAATAAACCCTCCAGGTACTTGAACACATATGGACACTACAGAGTGCAAAAAAGTTAGCACTGCCTCTCAATGTTGATGATCTGGATAGTTTTCAAAAATCCTCATATCAGACTATCTTTATCTATCACAACACCTTTTTCAAAATCTTCCCATGACTGAAAAAGATTTTACTATCATTCAATCCCAAGTCATATTCTGTCATTCTGGGAGACTGACTTCAAACTGTAAACCCAGTCAGAGAAAAAATACAGATCATTTAGTTACCAGATATTCCAGTCATACCTAGAAGCTGTTTACAGTGTTTGCGTAAGCACAGGAGAAGCAGAAGACCAATAATGTTAGTTGTTCAAAGAAGTGCTATTTCTTTACAGCATAAATTTATTTTTCAGGCAAATATGCAAATACACTTAGGTTAAATAGTGTTTCCATCAATCATTTTAATATTGGCTGGGCATGTATCCAAAGCCTTGGAGACAAAAAGCACTGAAATTAATGGTTTCATGTTGATTTTCAAGGTTGGTTTCCTATTCTTTGAACAAAGTAATACTCTTGTTGGCTTAGTTATCATTTCATAGATGCCATGGTCTTCCCTAGTCAAACATTTTGCTTTATCATAAAAGAAATTTGTGTTTTGGCTTTGAAGTCCAAGAAACACTATTATTCTCATTTGAAGCGAGTATCCCTCCCATGCAAGAATAAAATCTGAACCATAATGGTGAGCCTGAGAGAGGTTGAAAATAAATGGAAGCTTTTCTTGTGCGCTGTAATATCATATTCAGGTATTATGTGGTAAAGAAACGTGTTCATTTCTAACATCTTTACAGGTTCTTTCCATTACATCATTAAATATTTAACCCGTAAGTTATCTTATCCTGGAAAGAAAAGTAAAACAATACTGTGAAGTATCTTTATCCTGATATTAAGGTACAAAGGACCTTACTGAACACTATTCAAAGCACAAAGTTACTATTGTTACAGGTTCATTTCTAAATAGAACCTCAAATTCCATGAAGAGCTGGATGAAATGCAGAAGCATTCGACCACACACTTCCGGCGAATTGACCATATTCATTCACAAAGGTTTCTCTGTTGCTTTAGAAATGCCTGTGTTGCAATGAAACCTATTAAAACAACTGTCACTGTCATGCATTCCTTGATCATTCTCATCTATGACAGTCAAAAGTGTAAATACACAGTATCTTGCCAAGGATTTCACAACATGGTTTCTTGTATACTACCATGTTTAATAAAGCTTAGCTATGGGAATGCACACTGAAGAGCAGTCTGTATCAGAGGACTGCCTGTGACAGCGGAAGGGAACGCCTCATATACTTTTCTGTATTGAAGCATCTTGACTCACTTCACAAGTTTGTATTATTCCTAGAATAAGCTACCTTGGATGCATGTACTAATCTAGAAAAAGAAATAGATTATTTCCCTGTAACACTGGAAAAAGTACAAATGCAGCAATATGAGAGAAGAAACTATAAAATTCAAGGGAAAAAAAGATCAGCTTAGAAAGTATGACAAGGGTTTAGCAACCAACAGACAACACTAGTAGTAAAAGAAGTCAGAATTGCTAGGGGATGATGACAGTATGAAAATTGCTTAAGCTTGTTTAACTGCGTACCATTAAAACTATTTGAGGTATAATTTCCCCAAAGTCTGCCTTCAGTACAAATAATAATTACCTCAAAGCATATGCTACAAAGTGATTTATTTTCATAGAGACACTATGAACATTCTGGCAGGCAGAAACCAAACAAAATGGCATATCACTGCGCTAGCACTGCACTAACATAAATTCCCCACTGTTATTTCATTTTAAAAAGAATAATAATAAAAAAAGAATGTACCACTTGGCTAGTAAGTACATACTAAGCCTTTTGCTCACCTTCTTAAAAACAAAGTTTTATTACACAAAATCTACTACATACTACAGTCAAGAAACTCAAGAGCACAGGTAATAACAGGTGAGAAACATCACCTGACAGCTTTCAAAATAGAATTTTTAGCTGTTGCCCAGGACTTCAGTAATTAACTGAAGGTAATTCAGTTCAAAGTTATTGTTTTTTTCAATACAAACCTGCTTTGCTATTGCTCCTTCATTTGAGCACACTAATTAAGAACAGGACAAAAGTAAGAGAGAAAACTGTTCTCTTGGGAAGAAGTTTAGAGTTTTACCAGGCAATCAAAGTACCATGCATATGCAGGAACACCTTCTTCATTAAGATCCCAAAACTGACTTTCTGCCCTTCTTCTCTATAAGAAAACCAGCAATATTTGTAAATGTGGTCTTTCAGTAGGACTCATTAACTGTTTCAAATTAAATTCCATATATATCCTAAACGCATACTGCAAAACAGAACTAATATTAAAACTACCAAAACAAACATGCTTGACTATATTATTTGTATACATACACCCAGGAGATGCAATACAACCCTAATAAACATGAAAAATATTAGCAATCTTATGACACTCATTATTTTATAAGCTCTGACCATTTCAAATCTTAATTCATAGAGCTTTAGTTTACAAACTGTGACTTCCTGGGCATTTAGATTCTGGCATTACCTGCCAAAAATATGTATTTAGTTGCAGAAAAACTTGAAATTGCAGTGACTGAAGTGCCAGAAACTAAAGCTTATCTGACTGTCAGCTGAACCACAAAGTCTCTTGAGCAAATGGATCCCAACATCTCAGGAAAAAAAAACAAACAACACAAAATATGCCAAGTAATTCAATATAAAAATTGTAATTTCTTCTGAACTACCATATTAAGGCTTAATTAAAATGTGTTTGGATAGTTCACTTGTTGTATGCTGTATGTATATATGTAATATTTATATGCTGTATTTATATATGTAATATAAAATTGGGGAATTCATTTTTATTCATAGTAGAAGTTACAGAAGTCTCCTTTCTGCCTTTGTTGGTAACTACCAGCAGTCACTAAATCAGAATATACTCTTGCACTAACAGAAATACTTTACTACATTGATACCATGAGATACTCTTAGGAAACTTAAATATTCTAGACCAACTACCTGGCCCTACACTACACACAAAAACATGAGAACACACAATGTTTAGTTGATTTAGAGTTATAACGATATTGCTGGAGACAAACTATTTCATAAACATGTGGTGTTTTCCACCAAGACAACAATATCTGATTGGTTGAAATTATAGACATCATTTTAAGCATGAAAGATGCTTTATACTAGGAGATGAAATCACTGTACCAATAAATACAGTAATTATTACCCATTTGGTCATTCCACATAAACAACTTGTGATGGGGAAGTTAAATGATTTTATTCTTTTCTTCTGTACTTTCTCACAAAAAAATAAAATTAAAAAAAGATAATTAAGTGCAACAGCCTTAATTTTACAAGCTAGAAAAAGAATCTTACTCAATTCAAGATCTGGTCCTAATGTAAGACCTGACCAAAAGTCACCAAGAGAATTACCCAATATTATGAGTTCTATAAACTCTCCTCCACCTTTGTTTTGTCTCACATCTCAAATTTTTAAATACCAGTGCTGAAACAGTCCCAGTTTGCTGCTGTGAGCACACCACCAGCTATGAAACAAGACTTTATTTCCATTTGAGACAAGATCTCATCTTTATCTTTAAGATTCTTAACAGAAGAGTTCACATATCACTTACCGCAGCCATGTTTCTGTGTTCTAAGTACCTTGCAATTTTTTTTAATCACCAAAAGACACCGTAATAAAGCCTCAGTTTCATCTCTTAAGATCTACCTTTAAACCCTATTTATCAAGCTAAATATGCTTATGTCACTTAAGTCCATAAGTATTTCTTTCATTCATGTATCTTTATATTCCTTTATGATTTGTGATCAGATTACTAAAGTAATGAGATGCTGTATCATCCCTTGCCAATACAACTGAGCATTCCTTTAAAACAAAGAACTGTAGTTCCTTCTCAAGGGGAAAAATGAATGCAAACTATAAAAGGAGGCTTCTATCATCAAAGAAATCCTTGGTAATACTACATATTTTCACAAGATGAATATCAATTAAATGTATATATACGATCTGCAAGTTTGTATAAACACAGAAATTGACAATGCAAAACTGTCTTTGCAATATTTAACCACAGTAAGAAGTAAAAACTCTACTTACTGCAACAGCTATCATTGTGCTGTCGGGACGCCATTCTGCTTGCTTGTAAGATCCAAACTGAGAAGCTGCTTTTGAAAGTTCCTTGTAGCTTACGATTAATACACTAGGCTGGAAGAAAAAAAAATACAAATAATTACATCTCATATCTAGAAGGAATGGAATGGGGCTTTTAAAGGGAGCTCATGCAGAACACCATCATTCCTAATCTCACTCTTTCAAACCCAGGACATTTAAATAAAATACTTCACTGCACAGGTAGTCATTTCAGCATACAGAAGCAGTTTCAAGTTAGACAAAAGGTGACTGATGCTTAAGATGAACAGAGGCATCTCAAACAGGCTCCTATAGTGACAAGGGCTGTCAAATTAATTAGTATGAAATACTCTATAAAGTATTTGGTACATTCCATTTGCTTAGTTTCTACTAAATGGGTGGGCCATTTTACTAACGAGAATGACAATCAGGAAATCTGTTTTATATCTCTTCAAGAACAGTTTGTCAGAAACTATGCAGAAAATCCACCTCTACAGTTTGCTGGAAGGATTATTCATATGGTAAAGGTGCACCTGTTAGCACCTTTCCTCCTGGGAACTGAGAAAAGCTTTGGGGTCATGAAACCCAAACAAAGCTACCATAGACACTAAGCCCCTTTCACAAAAGCAGTCAAGAGCTGCAACGAAAAAACCTAATGCAAAGTTATGCTTCTTTGCTCTAGTGCTTAGAAACTACCTTCCTCCTTAAATATATTGAAGAACTGTTAGTACTTTCTTGCTCTTGAATCAGTAACAGTTTTCAGCTTAGACAGGTATTTCCCCCTCGGTTACCCTACACCACTGGGAGGTGAAAATTAAATTAAGCAAGTAATACTTTTCTTTTTGTATAAGAAGTTACCACTCATCTTCACACCACACACTGTCCCTAACTTTATCAATACCAGTTTTAATTCAGAGTTGTAGCGGCAAACTCTGTACCACAAAGAAGACACTGAAAGGGAGCCAAAAGAATAACAGTAATCAGTTGTTTTCCTGAAATTAACCATGAAATCCCTTTGCAAAGCTTGCCATCCACTGCTAGGACTGCAAGGTGATGAAACTTTACTATTGTTCTTGGCTTACTTGCTTCAACAGTAGAAGCACTACAACAAACCTAAAAACATTAATTCTACCCAGAAGTCATGTGGGTGTCCGCTACTCCAGAATTTGGTGGGTGTCTACAAACTTCGTATTTGGAATAATTTGCTTCAGTTTCCTTTAAGAAACAGCAGAGTTACAAACAAATTAATTTAAAACTATGAATACTAATTTAAAATAGTATGAAATAAAGGAATGAAACGTGCCCACGGATATAAATAAGGAGCTGAACTAATGTCACACAGGCAGCCTTAGCCTTGGTAAATTCACAGTATGACTTTTAATACTCGTAACAGCATTATTACTTAAATTTCACACCCAAACAGAACTGAATTATCAAATATAAAGTTAAACATAGAGTAAAGTATAACAGGAACACTAATCCTTACCCTAAGAACTATTTACAACATCTGTTTCAATTCATGGGGCTTCTTTTGCAGATATTGCACATCAAAATATCTAACATTAAATAGATAACTAATTATTCTTAACAGATTCTTGTTGGTTGTTCTCATGAACTACACAGCCTTTTACTGATTGGCTTAGAACCACTGGAACTGCCTTAGGTATACTGAGAAAAAGTAGAAGGCTGGTAATCTGCAACATTAGTGATGAACCTTAAAGATCAACCTTAAAGCACTTCTGTGCTTGAAGCATTTTAGCAACTGGCAAAATAATGTTTTAGAAACTCAAGAATGCACAACAATTTTCTTTCTATATTGCCACTTTTATAGAACATAATGACTGCTTTTATACTGTAAAGTTTTTGTGACATTTATTCACAAGAAAGTTGCTATTACACCTTAGAACCTGGAAAAACATTCTGCATACACAGCAGCTATAAAATTTATAAAAACTGATTTCTAGGCTTTGTGCCTTACAGATGAGGACTACAGGAGTTAACATTAGGAGTGCAAGCAATAATTTTTTTCTTTTTTGCAGTTTAAGTAGCTTCTTTTCTCATTAGAAAGCAGACCCACTTGTAATTCAATAGGTCACAAAGGCTATCTAGCTAAAGGTTCAACTATAAATTATTTCACTGATACAATTTTTGTCCACATCCTCCATAGCTCAAAAGCATTAATTCATATGTGAGGAAAACCCTAAAATACACGCTTTATCCCCCTGTTTAAAAGCTTCCCACAGACATGTGCACTTTTCGGATTAACCAAGATAGGACAGCTCAAAATTCTGCTCTGCTCATGCAAGAGAAAGAGAAATTTTAACTTTACATGTGAAGTAATTTATTTTACCTAAAGTGACTGAAGATGTATAAAGGCAAACAAATATTTCTGTAAACAGAAGTATATCAGCCTAACTACCTTACCTAAGCACAGCAAGCCACTAAACACACATTTTAACAAAACAAAAAGAAAAATAAAAACCCCACCAAAATAAACAAACAAACAAAAAAGCAGGGCTTAGTTGGTGTGATACTTGGGTTTGTTTTACATATATAATTCTTAGTCTGTATAGGGGTTTAGATTCCATTAATAAGATTTTTTCCTAAATCTTTACATTTGATTCTGTTAGAAAAAATAACTAACTCTCCATACCAGCTTCATGAAAACTCCATGGTTTTCCCCTCCTCACACCTCTGTATGCAGCTACTAAAAGGATAAAGAAACCTAGTTAAGCTCAGCTAATGCATTATGCCCACTGTCTCAAATAAGCCAATTTATTACTTCTCCTCCTTTAAAATGATTAAAATCCACTTGCTAAAATATTAATGGTAGAGCCACAGGTTTAGGAGAAACTGAATTCCAGAAACATAGCAAATGACCTAACAAATAATTTATTAAAATGAAGTAAATAATTTGTCTACAGTAAGAAGTAAACACCTTCAGTTGTTAAGGAAGAAAGAACAGAACACTAAGGAAGAAAGAACTGAGTAAGTCTTAATTCAAATTGCAATTTAACACTAGCAAAAGCTTCCCAAAATAGATAGGAAGCATATCTGGCATTTTAAAATCTGCTTCAGAGAAAATCTAGCATTTTGATGTAGCACATTTTGTTTCTCAGGAGGAATGTAAGGTCAGGCAAAACAGAAGCTGCCACTCACAAAACAGAACTGTGACAGTGGATGCTCATGGGATAACAAAACTGGTAAAAAGAAAAATAGATAATATAACCTTAGAAATAATACAGTATTATCATTACTAAAGAGTAAACAAACTCCCCAGTGCTCTAGTTAATACTACTGAAAAGAAATTAAACTTTTTCTCACAGTTAAATATACTTTATCTCCTTCCATCTGTCAGACACCTTGGCTATCTCTTCCAAAGATCATGTTACACAGTTCTTGCTCCAAAATTTTTATCGTTCACAGCAGTCTCTCTCTAGCACTAAACATGCATCTCTCTTACTGACATGTGATTATGACAACATTTGAAAGAGAGAGCTGAAAGCAAACGTGTTTTGGATGACAAAAGAGGAATCGCACTACATGTAAACAGTAGGTAGCAAGACAGCTTCATCAACAAAGACACCTAAACTAAACTACCTAAAAACGCATGTCTGTTTCATTATCAGTTGTTTTTGCACATTAAGAATCCCTCTGGACTTTCCACTATGAAAGATGAGCTCTGCACCAACGTAAGGACAAAATACCTATGCAAACTATTAAAAAACCCAACACAAAACAACAGGAAAGCAGTCAAACCCATGATGAAATAATATGAAATTGTTACTATTTCACTTAATGCTATCTGGCCAAATACAACATCTTTACCACATCCTAAGTATCAAAATGTCCAGCACACAGATGGATAAACACATCATGAAGTGGATGAGCAATTGTCTCACAGGTCAAGCAGGGTCTTATCACTAGTGGGGTTCCACAGGGCTCCATCTTGGGCCCTGTGCTCTTCAACATTTTCATAAATGACTTTGGATGCAGGGCTGGAAGGGATACTGAGCAAGTCTGAAGATGACACAAAACTGGGAGGAGCTGTTGACTCCCTCACAGGCAGCGAGGCCCTGCAGAAAGACCTTGACAAATCAGAGGACTGCTCAAGAACTGTATCAAGATTAACAAGGGAAAGTGCCGGATTCTGCACCTGGAATGGGACAA
>VXAY01004705.1:408963-428181 GCA_013399855.1 Oxyruncus cristatus | reverse complement strand
AAAAAAGAAAAAAAAAAAAGCATATCATTGAAGCATGTAACCATTCCTCCTAACTTGAGATGAGATCTGCCGGCAGCATCGTGGTCAGCTCAGCAGAACTTAGCTGTAAGTGAAGCAGGAACAACTTCTGTTTCTTGATTTAACCCCCCAAACCCTTTAATATAAAAAATTAGCTATATTCAGGGCTGTGGTTAAATACTACTGTTAAAGCAGAAGGAACATACTGTAGGAGTGGCTGCTCTAAGAATAGGATTCATAGGAGACAACCCACTCTAGTACAAAGATGAATGCAATTAAAACTAGTAATATTGAACACAGGATGTTTTGCAGAAGGCAACAGACTCCTCATTGTCAGGGGGCCACATGTAACAGAGGGCTTTAGCTACCCTGGCCAGCTGTATTGGTGACACCCCAACACAACCTCTGTCCAAAGGCCCAGGAACCCACGAAGCCTTGCCTGAACTGAGCTGTATGTAGGTTTGTGCCCAGCCCTGTCCCCTGTCATTCTGACTTGCTAGTTTTCCTGGCTGGACCATGGGCCCATGCTGTAGATTGTCCTATTCCCAGGCCTATGCCTAACTGGATCCCCTAGATGGGTCTTGGGCCTGACTCATCGCCTTGACTGGCAAGTTGAGAGATTAGGTCACCAATCCTGGTCCTGCTTAAGTGCCCTGGGATTGAGCCCTGCTGGGAAGGACATGGGGATGAAGTTGCCCTCTGCTCCTAGTTCATAGCCCCTCGTGGGCCAGCCCTGGTCTTGTAGCTCACTGACAGTTTACCTTGCAAGAATAGTAAAACTAGTTATATGGGCATTTTAGTGACACTTCAGAGATGTGACGTTTGTTGCTTTGATGTCCTTCAGATACGTGTTTGCTTTCTGTATCAGTACATTTGGAAAAGCTTTTGGGATTCTCAAATAGGAGATTCTGTTGATGCTTCACTAGCTTACAAAACCATGAAGTGAGCTAATTAAGTTGCTTTCTCAGGAAATTCTCTGCTTCTTGAGAAATAGATCAAATGACAAATAGCAAGATTCATTACAAAAAATGTAGTCCCTTTCTTCAGTCTTCTTATGTGAACTCATACCCAGGATAGAAAACAGGGCCAGAATAGATCGCCTTGTTCCTTCAGAAAGCAGCCATCTGGGTTTTCAATGTAGTTACTTTCTCTTTTTCAGGAGCATCGTCAGCTGTTTTGCTGCTGCTTTTACCTGCAACTCTTTCCCGAAGTTAGAAGTTCAAATAAACATCGTGCTGTCATGCTGGGGTGTATGGCCTGCTGTTTGGACAGACACTTTATGAAAGCAGTGAAGTACTTCCCTGTGTTCAAGTATATTTGCTGTAGTATAGTCTGCTGTACTTCAGAGTGCTTCTGTAAAGTATAAGAGCATATCAAAACTGCTTATAAAATGCAGCTTGCAGCACCGAGATCTACAGTTACCAGGTTTTGGAGGAAAAGAAGCACAGCTTTATCCTGTTGTCCCAGCCTATCAAAAGCCCCTATCAAAAGCAAGAAGAAGAACCTCTCTTTTCCTAAAGAAAAGTGAATTTTTAGGAGGCAGTGTATCCTATTAAAACACTACCAAAAATAATAATTCTCCTTAAATCTAATGAAGTGGGAAAATGCAAATAATTACACTGAAAATACAAGCCAGTTTCCCTAGCTCATTCTGGTTTTGTTTCTCTTATCTCCCTGTGGCTTTTTGGATGTAATTAACAATTTAAAAACTTGCAGGGATATTCACAGGCACAAGGAGTTATTTAAACCAGGTTGTGTCACTTTTGCCCCCACAGATTGGCTAGCACAATTGGTTTCAACTTCTTTTGCAGCTGGTCTTCACAGAGTGTATCTTAATGGCACAAAGCCCAGTTCTGCAAAAAGCCATGCCATGTGCTTGCAAACTGCATGCACACACACATCAGCTGGGCAATGCCTGCAGAATGCAAGGCAGTAACTAATAACCTCTACTCTGTATGAGTGCTCCCACTGTCAGACAGCAGTGAAGTGAAAGGCTGGTGTGGAGCAAGCCTGAGCATCTACCTACACATGGAAATTATTTGTTCACAGTGGTCATCCCACAGAGCTGAAGAACAGTTTACCTTATCTTTATTCCTTATTTTATTCTTTCTCCTGCTGTGAGGCTTCTGGTTTCTAAACCAGTGGCAGGCCCCTTTACTGGAGCATTTACTTCATGACTCTGCAGGATAAGAACTGTTTTTCATGAAAAGTAAGGTTTCAACATAACATTGAAGCATGCACACGTTCATGTTCTCTTGGGAAAACCCCAGATCTGAACAAGTGTCTGGCCAGTCTCCAAGGGCAAAACTTCTTATTAAAACAGACTTTTTTTTTAATAGGCCTAAGCAATAAAAGTGTCTGAGTAGGAGCTCAGTAGTGGATAACTTCAACTTGTTTATTAAAAGAGGTTGAAAGAAAATTAATACAAACAATGCTTAATGTTGGGAAATAATGTCTCAAAAGTTACAACCCAAGGAAACTGTTGTCCTCACAGATATACATCTCAGGTTGTGTTAAAAAGGGTTCCTGTGATCTTTAAAACAGGAGCACAGGATTGGAGGAGGTCTCATTATTACCATGTCCAGGACCCCCATGTCACAAGACTCAGGTCATAGAATCCCATTCACAAACTTACTGAGCTCTAGCTATAAATGTTTTGCTTTACCACTTTCACTGAAAAGATTCTTCTGAGCCTCCCTACTCTGAAACACTCAAGAAGCCTAACCTTTACAGTACATTTTGCACACAGCCACTTTATACCTTTGTTTCTATGCCACTGTTGTTTTCTAAACAATTTCTTTCCATCCTGGTGGACTATTCCTTCAATAACCTATATGAGATAATTTGCTTATTAACAATCCTGTCTTCACTTGCAAACAGACAGCCAAAATCTGAGGAGTACTTGAGTACTGCAAAGGGCAGTGACCAAAAGAAAAACTGTGCAGACTTGGAAACAGGAAGCTTAATTATCTGTTATGATTATGTTTTGAAACATAGTCAAGGAGCAAGTCATACGTGTAATCCAGAACTGGAGCTAAGTTATATATGCAGTTGTGCTGCTGTGACTGACAGGCTACCTATTGCAGGCAGAATGGAAGCTTTGGGCAAGCTTTATCAGGGAGACCGTTCCATTGAATCATGACGTGCATAAATGACCCACACTAAACTTCTCAGAGAGAAGCCTTGGTTCAGCTGGATCCAATCCTAGCCCCCAGACTTAGTCAACAGTTTAAATCTAAAGGATTATATAGATGTAATTGAGCCGTTATAAGACTGTCCTGCAGGATTAAGGATAGCAAACCAATTACATTTATATAAATAAATGATTTATTTAAATTGATGATTATAATGATAATGATTAGACTAAAAGATCTTAATCAGAATTACTTACCAGCCAGTATAGCTGTAAGTACTAGTATAGTGCACTATTTATTGAAGCAATATTGAAGCAGTTATAGTAAAGTTAGCAAAATAATTATTAAGTAGATATTGATGTTCCTCACCTGTATCAATGACTGTGGAAACATCTCTTGTGCAGCCTAGAGGAGTAGCCTTCAGGGGTGCTCCCGCTCAAGGAAGAAATCTCCACACACACTCTGAGAAAGGATATGTTAGAAGACCCTAACATTTAAAAATGGGGCTGGGCTTTTACAGGATAAAGCGATGAACAATCACTCCACCAACAATATCTTCAGGCCAGCTGTGTCACCTCAGCAGCTTTAGGCAAGTTATCAGTAATATCACTGCTTCCTTTATTAAGAACTTTGTCTCACCATTGCCAGTTTGTCAGGAAACATTGCTAAGTCAGGCTAGTTTCAGCTTTCTTCAGTTCCAAAAATTGTGTGCCACCCCCTGCCCCCCGCCCTGATCCCCCACTTCTACTCATCACTGATGACTTTTGCAAATAGGGTATTGTTCGAGCTGGCTGGCCCCCACTCTAGGCAGAGCATTCTGCTACAGTACCTGAGGCATATCACTTAAAGTATGAAGCTCAAAATACGCAGATCAACAAAAGTTGCATGATGTATATCAAGACTTACCACAGAGCAGATGCATAGATTGATGACCTTTGCCTTGAGAAAATCGTTTGCCTTTTCTGCATGCGACTGTCATCCTGTCTGTCTAGTTGATTTTCTTAATCACTTCCTACAGTTCTTCGTAGCTTTCCATATTTGAATCAAGAACCTTTTAGGTTCTGCCAATTAGCAATTCTCCTGTCAGGCCAAATGCACAAGTAAATCTCAATGTTTTAGGGTGTAATTAGGCACCTGGAAGCACTAGGGCTGTTAAACTATCTCAGCACACAGTTGGCTTCCAGAATAACGGTGTCTGCAGTATCAGAGGTTTGACAGGTCAGCAATGACTGACTGAGCAAAGTCGGCTCATGCCCTGAAATGGCTTCCACAGGTGTCTTGACTGAAGCAAGAAAATGTTTCCCACCCTTGGACTTCTTCCACTTTTATCTCTCCAGCGTGGGGTACTCAGCATTGTGGAAATACTGGGAATACCTGACCCAACCAACTTCTTTCCAGTGGGGGTGATCAGGGCTCTGATCTTCTGTTCTCTTGCAGCAATTGTCATACACATTTTTAGTTTTGGAAAACTGGACAGCTTTGTAGAGGTGAAGTTTGAGACTTGTTATAAAGAACCCAAACAATCCTTCATACACTTTAACATACGGGCGATTAAAACAGTGGAGCCAGTAGTCTCTTCTGAAGTTAAACTGTTAAATCTAGGTTAACGGCAGAATGCATGGGAAGGTGGAAATCATTCCTGTTCACAACATATACTAATCTTCATCCATCTCTGTGAAATTTCATGTAAATAAGCTTTACAGGTGGGGATTCACCAGATTCTTCCTCTCTAAATTTGCTCAATCAGATTCTACTCCTGGCTTTGAGCATTTAACTCAGCCAGAAGCAGCTCTAATCTCTGGTATCTTCCCCAATACCTCAGCCTACATTTGGTGGTTTACATTTTACTTCTCTTTAGGAGCATAATATATGTGCTTAGCAAACATACAGCAAATCAAAACTCTGTGTGGATATCTAAATATGTTGCTTCTGCTCAAAAAATTTACAGCTGTCTTGCTGTCTTAGTTTTCTGACCAGTCTGAGGCAGATCTGTGGACTAGGACTCCAATATTTTGGGGATGTACAGAAACATCCCTTAGCAGTTCATAGCTTCTTATATGAACTGGGAAGTTCTTTGAGCTCACAATGCGTCTTCTGACTTTACTATTCTCACAAAAATTCTGTGTCCCTCTTGAAAAAAAATTGTTGACCTTCTCCTGTTCCCTTTTCCCACCAACAGCTTCTGCTTTCTCAGTGACATTCTCAAGTTTATGTCTATTCACTGATAACTAGCTTATTTGTTCTGTCAGATTTGCATTGTTAAGAGTGAAAATTATCTGTTTTACTTCTGGGAAGAGTATGTTCATCATCTCACCTGAAAAAACCTTCATTTCATACACAAATATTGTTGTCCAGTAGCACAGCAATCCTCTTGATAGCAACTTTGTGATTAGAAGCCCAAATTTCTGACTAGATAGGTTCCCCACATCACCACAGAAACCTCCATCTTCACCAGCTGATTCTGGTAATCATCTTGTCCCACTGCTTAAAAAACACGTGTGTAAGGAATGAACTTAAACCCACTCTCCAGATTTCTACTGCCTTATTTCCGTATGTAAAGTGATTTCTAATACAGGCTTTGCATGATAGCCGTTTCACTTCTCACTTGGAAAAGCCCATTAAGGAAAGATGTTTGTGAGTAAACAAACCTTAGCTGCAGAAAAAATGGCAGTAAATGTAAAGGCCGAAAGTAAATACATCTGAATTCAGCATTTTTTTTCAGTCACCTTGTAGCAATGTTTGCCCAGTGCATTTACCTGTGTCACCTACTCTTTACCATATGGCTGCATATCAAACTTAAGTGACATATTACCAAGCACTGGCTATAAAACAGTATTTCAGAGCACCCTTGACAACATGCTGAGGAAAACCAGGATATCTTGTTGAACCAGATGGCAGTCATTGATCTGGAACTATACTTTCAGACCACATGTTCATCAGAGTTTAAGAAAAGTCAGACAATTACAAAGGATGTGGACCCTAATTTGAACAACATGATTACAATCAAAGGTCACTTTGGGTTAGGAGGGACTTCTGAGGTCACTTTGTTGATCCTCATCCCCACAGAAAGAAAAGACAAGTTCGGAGTTAGATCTCTTCCTGTAAGAGTGAGTCTTTACTGTATAGAGGTGGTTTGTAAAACCTTTCTCCATCACTATTTTGAGAAGTAGGTATTGTTTTTGGTAGCAAGTAGCAGGTTTCTCTCAGATGAAGTAACATTCTGTAACAAAAGATGACTGCAGTATTTCTTGAGAAAGAATAGGGGGTTTTTGGCAATCCAAACCTCTCAAGGGCATTTCCAACTGCTCCCAGCAAGCCATAGTCAGAATCATCTGGTAGTTTTCTAGTATGCAGACTTAAGTCTTGTAAGGCATTTCAACTGGCTATTAGAAATGCCTCTTCTACGTTGGTCTTTTTCCAGAGATTAACATTCCTGTTGTTAACTATTGCTTTTAACCGTGTCTGTGCTAATGAGACTCAAGTAAATGGAGTGCGTTTAGACTGTTGCTGGTATGAAAGTGAACTTGGTACAATATAGCTAATCTTACTCTCTATGCTCCTAATCACAGACCATGCTGCAACTCACAGCTACCAAAATAACTGTGGTTATAGAAAAACCAGAATAAACTTATTGTAAGCCCTTAAATCTGTGGTAAATAGCAGAGGGGAGGAATGAGCAGGAAGACTAATCATCCAATTTGCCAGTTACTCCTTTGCTAAAATGGCAAATGCCTCACTCATAGTAAAGCAGGTCAGAGAACTGAAAAAGTAGTTTTTCCTTAGCCAGAGAAGAATTAAATACTTACAACCTACTTTTTCTCTGGTCGCTTGTGAAAAATAGTCACCATTAAAATTCAGTGAACTATGTTTTTGATGACTATAAACCGCTGAGTACATTTTTTGCATGTGTTTTCATACAAATATTCCACCGAATTCAGTTGAATCCGTACTTTTTTTCAGGACACTGTTGCTTATGACATTTGCCCAGTTGAGACAAATGTATGGAGATCAATAGAAGAGGTACATATCAGAAAGATAACAGAAGCTTCCTATGCAAGGTATCCACTATGCCACTCTAAAATGCCAGGTAAGAGTACAAGTAAGTTTTACAGTCAAACCCTACAGATTATATTACATCTAAAAACACCTAATATTTTTATTGTCTAATAACATCAGCTCTTGACTCGCTGTGAAGTTCAAAACTAAGAAAAACAAAACAAAAACCCCCAAAAGTCCCAGCCAACCAATCAACCAAACAAAAAAACCCACCAAAACAACAACAACAAAACCCAAACGCTTCAAACATTTTGCAGGCAGTTCATGTGTATCTGAAAACTCTTGCTTCAGCTGTTTCAAGATAGCAGCTTGTATAACAGTAGCTGAAGCAGAAAGAACAGAGTCTCATCGTATCCCACACATATCATATGCTCAATGGTTTACAGTAAAAAACAAGTCATGCATGAACTCATAGACACAGATAGACTGGCCAAGCTGCTGACAAGCTAACTTTCACATGCTCAGATGTGACAGTCATCTTCATCAGCATCCAGCAAGAGCTGGTGAAAATAGAAACTCATGAGCCAAGATACATTTCTGGGTATTTTTATGTTCATTACAATAAATAATGCTATTGTTTGTTTCACAATGAAATGGAGTGGAGAGGGCATAGGATTGTTGTGCAAAACTGAGCTGCCTCTGCCTAGGGATGCCTCGCAGAACTTTTCAGTGTAGAGACCATTAAGAGGGAAAGTAGGGTAATGTTTGCCATGCCTGCAAGATGGGCAGGAAATCCTGCCCACGCTTGTTCTCCTCTGCCCCCACCAAGGCAACATTTACTCAGCAGCATAAGATAATGAGAGGATGACTTTCATTTTTTTAAGAAACAATGAAAGTCACCGTAATCTAATTGCAACACTGTGATGTACTGTTTATGTTCATCCACATAAATTCAGTTTGAATTTCTTCCATTTTATGATTATGAGGAAAAAATAAACAGAAAATGCAAAATTAAGTCCTTCCAGGAACACAGTGGGTTAGATTTTCACTGTGGCTGACAGAAGGGGCTCATAGTTCCCAGAGGAGTACAAATCTGGAACAGGGAGAAATTGCTTGACTGTACACACTGACCCTTAAAGTATTGCTAATTTGTGCAAGCCAGGGCAGTTCCCAAGCTGCTATTCTATCTTAAGCTAAGAATGCTTAAAGAAGCTGCCTCTGATTCTCTGACATCTCCCTGGTTTGCCCTATCAGCAAGGACATAGGACATAGCAAGCCCAGTGCGGATTTGTCTCAGCTGCCTCCAATGTCTACAAATGGGTATTCAAAGGTGCAGTACATAGATATTAAAGTAGAGGTGATGGCAGAGAGAGATTAGTTATTCTCTATCACAGGTAAAATCAACAGCAGACCTGCTTTTTAAAATCAGCTGTCCTGGTGAAACAAGAGGTGTGAATGCTGCTGTTCTGGCCTCATAGCAGCGCTGTATGTCCACTTTGTGCCAGATGGAGTAAATAGTTGCAGTGGAGAAGCAGTTCCCATCTAAATCCAGAGGAAATGCTATGAAGAAAACATTAATAGATAGCACTCTTCTAAGAGCAGGATAATGACAGAAGTTGTTTCCATGTGAACAACTTTCTTCAGTTCTGTTTCATCTATCTTAGTAGAAAACGCAGCTCACCAAAGTCACTGCTCTTTCAAAACAATATGACAAATCTTACCAGTGCCCTTGCTTCACTATCTGATTACTATCTAAAATGCAATGTTGGGCTCTTCGATCCTGGCATTCCAGTAATAGGAAGTAAAACAGCCTGTCATGGGAAAGACTCACCTTTTCCTCTGAGGAAAGATGAAATTACTATTTAAAAATAACCAGTGCAGAAATGTGGCTGAGCTTCATTTTCACTTTTGCTTCCAAATTCCTCCTAAAGAAAATTCTGTTGAATAATCAGTTCAAATGTGAAACTTCTTACTGTCATGGAGTGACAGATTCTATCACTGTGATAGAATCACAGTTCATGTTTTTTTTACCTGACTTACTTACAGGGTTTTACATAGAGAGTGGATTAAAATTCTATTAAGTGACATAATGTTGATTTACTGTTCTTACTGGGATATTTTTTTTTTTTGGTCTGTCCTTTGATATAATTGCAACATCTTATTGCTCTTGTGATATGAAATATCTTCTATAAGTTGCCATGCTGATGGGTACTTGTGGTAATTTCTAGTTTAATGTGTTAGAAAGTTTGGAAATGGGATATGGGCACTTAATGATGTTTCTGCCTGAAAGACGACTGCTTAGACATAAGATAGCATTTACAGCTTTTATTCAAATTCACACAAAATGTTTGAATCCAAGCACCATTCCTGAGACTGAAGCAGTTAATAAGGGCATTCTTAAAAATTCCTTGAGCAACAGTAAATCCAAAAGTAAAGTGTATCAAAGGCACTCAGATGACCTCTTCACAGTGGTAAACCAGATTTCATGACAACATAATTCCCAGTAACTTCAAGATACCTGAAGAGGCATGGCTTTCCATTGCTGAAGTGCAAGTACATCCCCATGAGTTCACTGTTTATCCCAAGACTAAAGTGCTGTAATTTTCCTTTGAAGTCCCCAAAACAGATACAAGAAGTGCAAATTATAGCATGTAAGAAGAGTTTTCACAGACCCACAATCTCAATGTCTCTTGAAGCTGTGACAGTTGACAAATACAAAGCCTCAGTTTGAGTGTTAGCATCATCTCCTTAAAGAAAGAGAATGAAATAATATTAGTTTAAAAATCTGCAATGATTTAAGGAAATAAATAGCCTGATTTTAACAACTGAGTGGTAAAGAGTGAAAGCTCTATGTTCATTGTATTCGTTTTTCTGGGCTGTGTTGAAGTTGCAGTGGCTCCTTAAAACTGTCATAATTTACAAAGACATTCTGTTCCAATCTTTTCTGAAGTAAGAATTATCTCTGTCCCTCTCTTTTCTATGGTCCAAATTCTGAATTTTCTATTACATCAAAGCTATGAGTGACTTTCAGCCATATAAATGGAATAACAAAACTGTAATCTGGTAAAACAGCATCCATGGGAATGCTTGTCAGTAAACCTATGCATCTGATTAAAAGTGTGCAGAACTGGGACTTCAGTGATGAGGTCAAATGTCCTACATGTTGAGTTCTGATACAGCTTGAGCTGTAAGTTAAAACTAATAACATTAACAAGCCTTGTTCCCGTAACCAGAGCCATGTGGGTCATTTCCAAGGCACTCTGGTGAACTATCTGTGGCTTTTATGTTTCAACTACCTACTCATCATGGAAAAAAGGTTCTTTCCAGTGTTTCTACAAAATATGTGATGCTGAGAAATATAAATGTTTGTCATCTGACTTACTGCATGTTGCACAAAGTTTTCGGTCATTAAAATGGAGAAGTAAAACAAAACCACAAAGAGCAGCCTTGTCTTCTTTAATTTCTTCATTTCACTAAGTGCACAGAGGAGGCTATGGCCTATATACTAAAAAAAATTCTACAACAGTAATATAAAAAGCCATGGGAAGCCAGGATATACTCATACAATGTGCACTGGAATTACGCCTGGACATGCACCCGTGCTGTCCTCCAGAATGCTGCTTGCTTTGAGCATGTGTTCATTTGTGCATGGCATAATGCCACTAAAGTTTCACACCATCACGTGAGAGCCTTTCACTAGAGCAAGTGCTGATTTCTGAACGGTGAAAGTGTCTTTCTGAAAGTGTCATTTTGACTGTAATATCTACTGATGGCAGTGGATTGAACATGCAAACATGACAATCTGAGGTGATTTGGGAATCAGTGAATTCATGCTCTCTTTATCTAATCCCTAGTTTTCACCTACAAAAGTTATTTTGCAAGCTGGTGACTTCTTGATGTATTATTTTAGCAATCAGAAACATGGGCAGATTCTCAAATAAATCCTGTCCTTGGAAAGGCCCTGACTTGCCTGTGTGTCCAAAAGCTGATATGTATTGTTTCTTCAGGCTGCTTGGCCAGCTGCATCACAATTTTGCTCCGTTTTTGCTCACTGGGAGAAAATCATATATGTGGAGCACATTAGGCAGCCTGAGGAGGACCTCAATAGACCTCAATGTTAGGGTCTGCTTGGACACGAAGGAATTACAGCTTAATCCAATACCTCTGTACCTAACACTGGCCACAGCCTCTCTCCTCACAATGCATTAACCTGTCAGAATTTTATTTATAGGTAACAAAACTGATTTATATAAGCAGATGTTTTAAGAGCTTTCTTATAGTTTTCTATGGTGGTTTCTTTTTTTCAGTTTATTTTTAGTACAGATGCATCCTGACAGTTTTTTAGGTGTTACCTCCCTTTTGCAATGTAAAAATTCCTAGGGATGTCTAGGGAAGTCATATGCTCCTAAAATGAGAAGTAGCTCAGGAGATGATATAATATTTCAGATAAATGAGGTATCATTTTATTTGTTGTTAAGATTCATAGCCTAATCCAAAGTGTAACAGACTATTACCATGAAAATCTTGATGCTTTCCAAAACAACCAGCTTTCCATGTGTATCCTACTCAGGCAAGTCTGCTAGAACTCCAGTTAGTGTACAGAGGTGTATGCTGAGCTATATATGCAAGTTATTGGTATCTCAGTAAAAAGGAACCAACATCTCTAAATTTTTACATTGCCTGTGAGAAAGTAAAAAACTTTAGATACTGCATTTTTAAAAAACTGAGGGAAAAATGAATTTAAATTCAAAACTACCCTCTATTTTGATGTAACATTATAAAGTTGCAATCTATATATTTTTTAGGATTTTAGATGTAAGAAAGAAAAATCTGTAAGTGTAAATACAGAAAACCTTGATGACTTACTGTTCTCATCTTTCAGGTTAAGGTTCAGTTTTCTTTTCCTGTCTGTTAAAGTAAATACATATAAATTTAGCTTAAACATTTCTAGACCTGAAAGAAACAATACTATTCAAGTAAACTTTAGGTTAAACTGAGCTTTAAACATGTTCAAGTTTGCTCTTGTCATCACAAATACATAAATTTTTATACACTTCTTTTCTTTTACAGATCCTGAACGAAATTCTGAAGTCATGATGTTAAGACTTTCCTTCCATGACTATAAATACATTTGTCTGAATTTACTGGAGTCAATTCATATGCAAGAAAATACTAAAATAATAGCCCGTTTGCTTTATTGCTTTAGCACTACTGCACCTGCAAACAAGGAAAGAAACACTGTTTGTGATAGTCCAGGATGGCACACCATTTTAGTTACACAGCCTTAATGGACATGGAAAACAAAAACTCTGTGTCATATGCTGTAGCTACAATGTCTTTGTAGCTATGGAGAAAACATCATTCCAGCTATGCTTTTACAGCCCTCCTTATCCAAGGCAAAGCTTGTTTTTACAGAATACCAGCTAGTATTTACAGAACACTAGTGGCCAGTTTAAAAAATGTATCTTTCCGTGTACTTTGTCTCACATAGATAACAAGATAAGGAAAAAAAACCCCAACTCAAATGATCCCAGATCTCATTTTAGAACATCCTTGTCATCTAGAAATAAAATGTGATCGAAGTCACACAAGTTTTCCTAGAGTTACTAACATTTCCTACATGTTGTTCACAGGCAAAATAAAGAAATAATGAAAAGATTCACTATCTGAAGTAAAATTTACCTTTTTTGGATTGCCCATTTTTGAATGATTTTCTCTTCTGAAATATTATTAGTGCAGAAAGAAGGACAGCTACAGTCACACATGTGGGGATGATAAATGATATTGGGGATTTTTGTCCGCCATTCTGTGTACTCATTAAAGCTGTCAAAAGCATGAAAGGAAAGTAAATTTATAACTTACAAAACAGGCATTGTTTATGAAGTTATTGGTTCTGTTTCTCCAGAGTCTTGCTCTGACTGAACAAAAGATTCTTAAAGTTTATCGACATAGTTTACACTCATTTTATGAATACTCCATTCTGCAACATTTTTGTAAAAAGCCTTACAAAAAAAAGAGTCAAATCTCTCATCTGTATGGCATGCAAGTGAGCTTTACTGCAATTTATCTGTATCCTACTTCACAGACTCACAGAATCACAAAATAGTACTAGAAAGGATCTCCTAGTACTAGAGAGATAGTACAAAATAGTACTAGAAGGAGATCGTCCAGTCCAACCCTGCTTGCCAAGGCAGGGTCAACCTGGAGGAGGTGACACAGGAACATGTTCAGGTGAGTTTTGAATGTCTCCAGAGAGGGAAACTCTACAACATCCCTGGGCAGCCTGTTCCAGTGCTCTGCCACCCTCAAGGTAAAGAAGTTCTTCCTCATGTTGATATGGAACTTGCTGTGTTTTAGTTTAGGGCCATTACTCCATGTTATGTCACTGGACACCAATGAAATGAGTCTAGCACCATACTCTTGATACCCAACTTTGAGATATTTATGTGCATTGATGAGATCCCCTCTCACTCTTCTCATCTCTAGACTAAACGGGCCCAGCTCCCTCAGTCTCTGCTCATAGAGGAGATGCTCCAAACCCCAACTCAGCTTTGTAGCCCTCTGCTGGACTCTCTCCAGTGGCTCCTTGTCTCTCTTATCCCGAGGAGCCCAGAACTGAATACACTCCAGATGTGGCCTCCCTAGGGCTGACTAGAGAGGAGGATCACCTCCCTCGACCTGCTGGCCACACACTGATGCACCCCAGGATACCATTGACCCTCCTGGCTGCAGGAACACATTGCAGGCTCGTGGACAACTTGTCACCTACCAAGACTCCCAGGTCCTTCTCAGCAGAGCCACTCTCTACTAGGTCAGCCCCCAACCTATGCTGGTACTTGGGGTTATTCCTCCTCAGGTGCAGGACCCTACACTTGGCTCTGTTGAACCTCATTAGGTTCCTCTCTGCCCGACTCTCCAGCCTACCAAGGTCCCACTGAATGGCAGCAAAGCCTTCAGGTGTATCAGCCACTTCCCCCCAGTTTAGTGTCATCAGTAAACTTGCCAAGGGTGCATTCTATTCCTTCATCCAGGTCATTGATAAACAAATTGAATAAGACTGGATCCAGTACTGATCCCTGGGGAATGCCACTGACTCCAGGCTTTCAACTGGACTCCACTGATGACAATCCTCTGACGTCTGCCATTCAACCAGTTCTTGATCCACCTCACTGTCCATTCACCTAACTCACATTTCCTGACCTACAAGGATGTTATGGGAGACATGCCAAGGTAGACAACAAGGTAGAACAATTAACTGGGAGTCTATCAGGGAAGACACCCATGCAGCTGAAAAAAATCCCTCTGTACTGGCAGGCAAATAAGGGGAGCTACCCTAAAATTAAAATATATAGAATATATAGAATACCAACTGGCTTGTTAAGTATAAACTAACTGAAACTTCCAAGACATAAATAATACTGACTTGTTTAGTTTCCCAAGCATCAATGTTACACTGTTTTCTAGAACTGAATTCCAGTGATGGATTATAGAACATGATATATGTATGAATGCTCTCTGACCTATACAGGTTAAAGGTGATACAAACCTAAAGTGGAAATGTGAGCTGAAGTTTCTCTGTTAAGTTCTTTATTCCAGAACACACAGCTGTAATTCTCACTCATGTTTGGTTTGAATGTCAGGATGCTGGTGACATTGTAGAGGCCGTCTGCAGTCAGTGTATAGGTGGTATTTGCAGGTCCACTGAGATTGAAGTTCTTCTCGTTCTGCCAAAAAACCTCCGCCAGAGGAAAGCCTTCTGACTGGCACATAAAAACAAACATGTCTTCACCTGGTTTTCTCATTACTTGAGTGTTTATTCTCTTGTAGGGTGCTGCATAAGAAGTTGTTGAGTGAAATTGTTGTATGCAACAATAGTCATTTTCCCACTTCACTTTTCTTCCTTCCCTTTAATGCCACATATTGTCTATGGCTGTGTCTGAGGGAGACTTATTTAAAATGATGAAGGATGTTTTATATAGCAATGCAGTATTCATTATTCAATCCTTACCACACCTACAGCAACAGAACGTACTCCACTACTTTGTACAAGGCATCAGTTGACACTAAATTTATTATGTATCAATACAGAGGAGACAAGTGAAGTCTCATAGGACACTATTTTCACTTTTTGAACATGCCACTTCAAGAAAAAGGCTGATTTTAATGTTTGTTTTACCACAGCTTATAAACAGTGTGATATTTTCATCATATTAGAACAAAATGGACTTTTCAGGGAAACCAGTGGGGGTTTTAAGAATGACTGTGTCCATTTTTGCATTTGACAAAGGTTGTTATTTAAATGTCTGGGTAGGAGATGCTGCCTTGTATCACATGGATATGCACGGGAAACACCAGAGGTCTTTCACAGGACTGGTCTCTCATGCTGTCCAGTCACATGTGCCTTTATTACTAATGTCCTTTTGGCTTTGATGAACACAGAAAATCACATGTCCTTGCTCTGGGAGCTGCAGTCACTTAGGGAATTCCCAACCACTTGGCTAGTTGCAGCAGGGCTCATAAGTATATTAAAGCACCTCTGAGAAACTTTTGGGAATGGCCAGAGGTAACTCATCAGGGCAGGAGATCAAATGAGAGGTGGGAGGTGGTGGCACTGGAGAAGAGGGTGTGGAAAGAAGGAGGAAGAATGAAGGATGGATGGAGAACAAATGCTGTCCCTCTCTGGCACAGGCTGCTTGGAGAAGCTCAGCTGGCTGTTGAACCAAAGACTAGTCAGCACTAACACAACTGCTTTGGTTCATCTGAGGGTTGAGCACAGGGTCTTGGTGAGAGAATTAGCAACAAATTCCTTCAAATTAATCAATTTCTACAAGCTTGTAGGAATTTAGTAGACACATCTCAATGAGTATATACTTACATTCAGTTCAACCACTAACCTTTTACTTCCAAAGTAATATACTTGTAGTCCACACCCCTGTAGTTAATGAGACAAAGGTATGATCCCGCATCTGTGATCTTCACACTGGTGATCTGAAGGATAGCTCGTCCCAGCTTCAATTCACTGTGCAGAAGTGATGCTCTTCCTATGTAATCAGGATGTTGGGATGGAGGGACTGCCTTCCCGTTGCGGAGTGTGTAGACCTCTTTTGATTTCAACCAGCCCGGCCTTTTCTGCTCCCAAACAACAGTTAGGAGTTCTAGATTTACTGAGCCATTCACAGGGAATCTGCATTCCATCGTCACATTGCTCCCATACTCTGCAATGTAGAGCTGTTGAGGAACTTCAACTGTAAATAAAGCTACATGAAAAAAAAAGAAAACAGTTTAATTTGATGTATTAAAATGTCTTCTGATTTTCTTTAAATTTGGGCAATATTGTGTCAGGTAGTCAGATATATGGTTACCAGTTTGACTAAACATTTTAAGCATTTTTTGTTCATACATTAATATTTTTAGTTAATATAATTACCGTATAGTAATTATAGCAAATGATCTATATTGGTTACAGAATCTGAAAGATGAGGAGAAAATGAGCAAGTTTTTTTTTCACATTTTATAAATAACTTCAGGCTCAGCCAGTGATTACACAGAGAACACTTTTATGATACTATGATGGTCTCTTATATGTCCAAAGATTCTAGTAAAAACAACAGTTAATTTTGGAAACATTAAATTTAATTTCATTATCTTTTACAAAAAGAAATACCAATGTAGTTCCTGGGAAACAGAGTTGCACTGGATAAGCATGTATAGCTTCGAAGGGTTGCTATGTAGCAATTACAGTCTCCTACAAGCCTGAAACCATGTGAATATCATTTGATACCATGCAATATCTTGGATACATCCAACAGTAATACAGAAAATATATAAAAATAATGTTAGGCATTCACCCAATATGAAATTCATAGTTTTATGAATAGTTTACCATTTTAAGGTTACTTGACAAAGCAGAGTTATTTATGATATATCATTCAAAATACATTGTTACTACTTTCTATATTGGATGCACCATATATTGGTAGATTTAATTCAGAAGCATCTGGAAGTATTGATAACATTCCAAAGAGAAGACCATGCAACTGTTTATGTTTTCCTTTTATTGTATGTGAAATAATTGCAGGGAAAACTTCAATTCCTCTTAGCAATGTTTGTTTGTTCACTCTAATACGACTGTAATGAGGGAAAAAATTATATGAAAAAATGCCAAGATCCTTCTGGGTTTTAGCCAAGCTGCTCCTCCTACAGGCATGCACAGGGGAACATGGGTGGTTTGACTTCACTCTGCCTCACACTGAGGTTGTTCTGCTTCCCAGTGGGTGTGGGTTGCTTTGGTCATCCTCCCTCTCACAGCCGTGGCTGCTGATGACAAACACCTCAGCTGTCAATACACAGTACATTAAAGAATCGTGATTGTGGAAAGTCATGGACATCTGTCCTGTGCTCAGTTAGTGCCAATGCCCTCTGTAAGACATTGGAAAGCAAAGTCTCCAGACGTTACTGGTCATTCGTGCAAGTATTGTCAGAGGTTCTGAAGCCCACATACTAAAGCCTGCATTGATTCTGCTGTTGGGATTGGAAGACAGTTTCTCTCTCACCTGAAACCATGGAGAGCCGTGTATCCAGCAACAGAATAGTGAGGATCTGAAACATTTTCTCAGGTGGATCTGAAACAAAAGTAGGATTTCATCAGAACTTGCAACAACTACCTTATCCTGCTGAAGCAGATCAGACCCATGCTAGCCTTCAAAATCCATCACATTGCTCAAAAGCAATCCATGCACACACACAGAGTATGAACCAATGGCAATGAACCAGTAGCAATAAAGGGAAATAAAACATTTCCACAACTTCACCCCTGACGTTTTCAGAATCTGTAGCTTGCAGGCAGCCTTAAATAGTCTGAGAGGGCAATGCTTTTACATTTTTTACTACTCATGAATAATAAAAATCAATTGCAATTAACATGTCACATGCTGGAGAGCTGAACAGTTTACAATACCACTAACCCTGATTTTGTTTCAACTCCGCTTTGCATACTTTTTTTCAGATTCTTGTTGTCCGAGTTCTTTAACCTAAAGACCAGCAGATACCTGGAACTATTGTGAGGTAGTGGAAGTCTCAGGATGAGTAAATTACAGTTTGCTTCAGAATGGATTGGAATGAACTGCTAATTCTTCTGCTGCTAATTCTTTCACTTTGCATACATGAGTGCCTGATGTGCACAAAGTGCTTTGTATTACCGATGGTAAACTCCCAGACCTGGAATAATGCAAAAGGAGAAAGTACAGTTTTAGAGTGAGTATATTCCTGTTCCAGTAGCAAGCAAACTGTTAACTATTTTTCATACTTTTGTATACAGATCAACATAATTAAAAGGATAAAAAACCAAATAAGCAAAATCCAGGAGGAAAATTTATAGTAAGACTAATGAGATAATAGAAAAGAAGGAAGAACTACTTTGAATAAAGTGTGCTAACATACAGTATAGCCTGAAAAAATAGTGAAGAAGATCCAGAAATAAGCTGTAAGGAAGTAAAGAAGAGAAGGAACAATTTTAGACTTCCCCAGAGCTAGACTAACTGGAGAAGGAGTTTAATTTTACTTCCATATTCTTTTGTGGCTCAGCTTGAAACTTTCTTGTTCCAGTCTTTTCAGGTGATGCATTTCTCTCATTGTTTCTACATTTGAGCTCTCAGTACCTCAGAAAGTGAGGCTCAAATTATAGCAAATTAGCACCCAAGATTATAGGATTTAGTTGATCAAGGGAAGCTGGTTGATGTAATTTTTTTGGATTTCAGTAAAGCTTTTGGTATGTGTCTCACAGTA
Organism: Oxyruncus cristatus; assembly: GCA_013399855.1. Lineage (NCBI taxonomy): Eukaryota > Metazoa > Chordata > Aves > Passeriformes > Cotingidae > Oxyruncus > Oxyruncus cristatus. The sequence goes on along the minus strand of VXAY01004705.1, from coordinate 409,249 downwards.
TCCTTTTGGACAAAATATCCAGCATGCAACTGGATAAAGACATCATGAAGTGGGTGAGCAACTGGCTGCTGAGGCAAGCAGAAAGGATAGTAATGAGTGGGATAATATCAGACTGGTGACCTGTCACTAGTTGGGTTCCACAGGGCTCCATGTTGGGCCCTGTGCTCTTCAACATTTTCATAAATGACTTTGGATGCAGGGCTGGAAGGGATACTGAGCAAGTCTGAAGATGACACAAAACTGGGAGGAGCTGTTGACTCCCTCAGAGGCAGAGAGGCCCTGCAGA
>VXAY01004705.1:380152-408647 GCA_013399855.1 Oxyruncus cristatus | reverse complement strand
GAAGATCATGAAGGGCCTTGAGGGGAAGGTGTACAAGGAGTGGCTGAGGTCACTTGGTGTGTTCAGCCTAGAGAGGAGGAAACTGAGGGAGACCTCATTGCAGTTATTACAACTTCCTTGTGAGAGGAAGAGGAGGGGCAGGCACTGATCTCTTCTCTGTGGTGACAAGTGACAGGACCCAAGGGAATGGCCTGCAGTTGTGTCAGGGGGGGTTTAGTTTGGCTATTAGAAAAAGGTTCTTCCCCCAGAGGGTGGCTGGGCACTGGAACGGGGTCCTCAGGGAAGTGGTCACAGCATCAGGTGTGTCTGAATTTGAGAAGCGTTTGGACCATGCTTTCAGGCACATGGTGGGAGTCTTGGGTATGGTCCTGTGCAGGGCCAGGAGTTGAACTTGATGACCTTCCTACCCAGCATATTCTGTGATTCTGTAACTTCTTCAGGAAATTTAGACCTAGTCATTTCATGTCACAGATGAAGGTGGATATGTAAGCTACCATAAGGAGACTTATTATTTGTAAACGAAAGCTAGTTACTTTTATTAGAGGACTGAGTTGCCACTACTTAATATGTGATGAATTGTAATTACTTTACCTGTATGAGAAAGGAACTAATAAACATTATCAGTATCTGTATCTCTATTTTCTGGATGCAGAAGTAAAGACTCTACTGCCCTGATAGCCAGGTTAAATTTCACTCATGGATTCACCATAGGAAACTATGTTTCACATTTAGTACTATGAAGAAATTCACCATCCTCAGTCTCCTGCTATGTTCACTTCTCTACACAGCTTACCTAGAAGCAGGTGGACATAGCGGGAAGAACTGAATGAAGAATGGAACAATATTTCACATCAATATTTAGATCCCTGGATTACCCTTATGTGAGACATTTGAGGCAATCCACTCCCTTTTTATAGCTTGAAGTACATTGAGAATGCAGAGTGTGTTTATTTCATAATGTAGGGCATGGGACTTTTTAAAATATACATATTACTGAGAGTAAAATGATAAAACAAAAATGAGAGGAACCATAATCAAAGCCTCAGCAGATAGAAATCATAGTTATTAAATATCAGGTAAATATCAGGTAAACCAGATGGATTAGCATGAGAAGAACATTGCACGTAACGTAAATAAATAAAAGAACCCAAATGCAAAAACATTTTCACTTGTGGTACTAAAAGCAGAGTCATGGAATGCCTACGGGGATAAGAGAAGATCTGTATTAGAATGATCATGGATCTGTTAGCATGGATCTGTATTAGAAGGATCAAGGATCTGTCAGGAGGGATCTGTGTTAAAGACACCCTTCTTTATTTCCACAATCTCACTAGTGGACATCACACTGTTTTGCAACCTCAGTGCAATCTACCCATGCAACTTAATCACATGGCTCTGCTGCCTCACACATGTCCATAGAGAAATCTGCACCAGCATCTGGAATGTGATTCCTTCTGAGCTTGCACTACCAACCCTTCATGCTGTTACAGAATAGTCCTTATTTTCTCTCTGTTTTCTTAAAACATATTCCATAGTTCTTGCACACAACTATCCTAACAAGCTTATGCACAGCACATCTTTTTTTTTTTTTCTTTAATCAAAAGGCCATTTCTAAAGTATTTTCATCATTTTCATAGGGATATAACAAGGGAATGCTGCGCTATAAAATCAGCACTTAATGGTTCTGGCAGCAAAGTGAGGAATTGAAAATACATATCTGAGAACATGAAAAAGTTACATGACCTTTCAAAAACAATTCAGATCCAGTCAGTAAATTAATTTCTCAGACCAACCTGCAGAAGAAAAAGCAAGTTTTGACACAGTGCTGTGTGATTATGGAAATCAAGCTGAAAAATCTTTGAGGGTAGAGGTGATGAAAAACATCAACATCTAAAAATCATCATGGTTTTTTATGAAATGTAATAGTTTCAGTGAAGATGGGGAGCCCAAGACTAATAATTTGAATGGGAATAATGAAAACAAAAGTATGACTATGAATGGGAGAAAAGAGGAATATAATCTTCTCTCTTTATACAGTTTTTTTGCTTTACTGGAAGTACTAAGTTGAAACCCATATTTGACTTTCATTGGCCCACAAAGAACATATTCTGGTAAGTTTTCTTAGTGAATGCTGAGTGAAATCCAGATGGCAATGATAAAAAAATGCTGAAGTTCCACCAAAGAGCTGGTTTAGAAGGATCAAAGGGCCATTAGCATAATATCTGCTAACATATAATATATAATAGCATGACATATACTAATGTGATGTATTAGAATAATAGCACCAAAGGTCAAAACCACAAAATGTATTGTTTTCCTTCTTTTGATTCAGCTGATCATGCCTGTGACTTTAGTCCTGACCTCAGCTCACCTACCCACAGGGTTTATAACACTCATCCCCAGAAAAAGGTAATTTTTGGTTAATGGAATGCCTCACTCCACACAGGATCTCAAGTGGTTGCCCAAAATCTTTCTGGTAAGGAGTAAGAAGGATATTTCTTGTTCCCTCAGAAAATTTAGACTCCGCATTCCCATTTTGAATTGCACAAGCTGTATGCTCCAGGCAAAAATATTGTTCCGTTTTCAACATAATGTATAGACTTCATTCAATTCTACAGACACAAGTGAAGAGTTGTTTATCCTGATGGAGCTGTATTTTATGAGCATGCTCTCAAGAACTGAAATTGGTAGTAAAATGGGAACATATAATTCCTGTATGCTTAAACCATGGAGCTCTTGAGCAAAAGCTGGGATAGTTCTTTTAAGTAGCTGTGCTTTGTGTAAATCTCTTCGGTATGTGTTTATTGTTACGGCTACTGGATTTTATTTTCAGGGAAGGCTCATGTGAACTACAGTGAGTTGGTGAATGAGGTAGGCACCAGCCTACCATGGTCATAAGCATTAGGACTGATTTGGAGGAAACCTCTCACTATGTTGATAATATTAAGTTTACAAGAAGTTTTGTAAAGCAAAGAAACATGAAGATCACAGAATATTTTGCAACCTACTCCTTAGTAATAAAGACTGAAACCCATATCTGAATAATGTAAATTAAATTCTATTCCTTTCATCCATGTATCCTGAAAGATCATAATGCTTTTCTGAAATAAAAGGAGTATCTTGGTATAAGACCCTTTGCTTAGTAGCCTTGCTATGATTGTCCGTGCTTATTGCAGGGGTATTGGAATAATTGATCTTTAAAGGTTCCTTCCAACCCAAATAATTCTGTGGTTCTACAATTGTTCCCAACACAAGAATAACAAAGGACAAAGGATCATATGCTGAACAAATCTTTATGCTGTCCACTAAACAAACACAACCAGAGGCACAGTCATTGACTCAGGGACCGTATAGTCTAGCAAATCATGGATAACCCTTTCCTGGAAACATCATTTCAGCTATTAAAATATTTGTATTCCAGAAAATGGATAATTAAGAACAGTAAATTCATTTGGCATTTACATAATGAAACTTAGCAGCATTAAGCAAGGAGGGTTTTGTAGACCAATAACTTCCACCAGAATAATCAGAACTGCTGGAAAAGCTAAACAAGCTTTCAAGCCCACCAGCCTTTCTCCAGGTTTAAAGCAGAAGACAAATGAACGCAGAAGTTTACAATAATTGCTCAGATTTCACTCGAAAGATCAAAGGATTAAAGGACTAATGAAAGGGTACTTGATCCTTTTAAAGTTTAATAGGTATGGGTATTTTAGACAGACCCTTGTTTGTATTGTATTTCCCTGCAGACCAAGTTATCCCATCGACAGCACTTACAACACGACCATGCTCAGTTTTAGCTGGTATAACACAGGTGTTCTTACAACATTGCTGGCGGGAACCAGGGACACTGCACTCCACAGCTGGGAGCTGGGAGGAGGATGGTAACGTCACCAGGCTGGCCAGGTGGCCTGTGTCCACCTCAACATGAACTGTCAAGTAGACTTTAGCTAACAAGGTATTGCAAGTGGTCTGAAAGACGGATGAGGAATCCTTAGCTCATAGACTAGATATGAAACACTAATATTGCAATTGATTTGTTCATTCTTACATTCAACATTTTTTCTCTAGTGCTGACATACTTCATTACATTAGAGAGATAGCTCAGGTCACTCTTTTCCTATTCCCTCTCCTTCTAGAGTCTTTGTCTTTTATACTTCAATGGTAGAACCTGTAGAAAACACAGCACAGTGCCCTCTGGAAAGATTCCAAAACAACGAACTCATCCAAATACCAGAAGCAATCAAGCTGTGTTAACATGGCATCCTACTTGGCTCCATTTGACTCTTCCTGCATGAAATGGAGTTTTATGTTCACTTAGAAAAGAGACTGTCATGTCAAACCTATGTACACTCCAGAAGATTGAGGGGTCCCAGTCACTGCTTGTTTTGTCTTTCTCTGCTACTGAAACTCCCTTGTCTTCTGTGCATCTTGCAATTTCAAAAGCTTCCTTCCAACACTCTCACATGTGCAAAAAGACATAACCTTTTTGACATTCTTATAAAATGGCTAAACTGATTTTCCTTTCAGTGAAGGATCCAAGTAAAAAAAAAAAAAAAAAAAAATCCTAGGTAAGAAAATAAACTACAAAAAAGCAGCATTAGATCCTCATACAAACTACATCTGTTCTATATCTCACCATCAGAAAGAAGGTACTTTGTGTCCATGAGGAATTTTATATAAAAACCTAGTCATTCAAAATTTGTTCAAAGTCCATTTCTCAAGCCTGTCTCAGTATATTCTGTGGACATAGTCTTTTGCCCTCATTCTCTCCAACTTACCTCATCCATATACCTTCTCACCTGCTGTTTTCCCTCTGCTTTTCCACACTTATTGCAGTCTCTCATTACCCACCTCACTCACAGTCAGTTTATTGTTAGGACCTTTGGTTTGTTTCTGATGTTCATCTCTAACAGCCTATTTGCCTCATTTCAGTCTGCTCTGCATCTCACTTCATCTTTCAAGTGAAGAGATAATTTCTCATGTCCTCCTTAGCTCACACTTTCTGTGAATTCTCACTTTCAGTACATTGTTTAACTGTCATCTCTTGCATTTTTCTACTGTTACTTTTTTTTGTTCAAAAATAAAATCATTGTCAAATACAATCATTCTTATACAACCTCAAAAAATATTTTTTTTCCATAGATGCTAGGATACGATTGGGATGAAATTTTATTACAGAAAACATTATTACATTTAAAATGCTTCTGTGTATTCTACAGAACACGCCCCTTTCAGCTCTTAGCAGCAGCACTGAACAGTACAGGCTAACACTCTGACAAAATACACTGCAAATTTTCCTTCATTTCTTCAACTTCTAATGAAAGAAAGACTTTTCAGAGAGGCACAAGAAATTCTCCTCTTCATAGCCTATGCTGCTCCTGGGATGCAGAAGGTGAAAGTCTTCAGACTTGCTGTACAATTAGAGCAACCTACTGTCTGCAGGTAGGGGGTTAAAAACAGCCAAAAGAAAGCAAACAGGAACATAAAGATATAAATATATACAGAGGGTTTTTTCTCCATTTCACTCTTCTCTGAAATTCAGAAGGAAATATTTACTAACAGCTGCATCCTGATGCATAAGCTGAAGAGGTTCAGCAGCACCACTCATGCATTTGCCTGTGACAGAAGATTGAATTGTAAGATAGGTTCAGCTTCTAAAACTAGGTTTTAGTTGTACTGAAGTTCTATGGACCTGTGTTTTAGGATCTGGGACTTAGCAATCTCTGGTTCAGAATCAGTCTACACCCCAGAAATAATTGGAAAATAAACTTAAATTAGGCACATCTTAAGAAACTAGGGAAAAAATCTGCAATCCATCAGTCAGAAATACATTAAATATCAATCTGCATTTTATCATTGTTATACTCACATCAGATCTTTATGCAGTCATTGGGAGAATCCAGCTCATATAGTCAAGATTTTCAAAGTTTTACAAAGTGTCTCTATCCTATTTGCACAATAGCAGAAACCACCCAAGTCTCATGACCAGCGTGTATGTATCATGCACCAACAGCACAGCTTGTAGGCTGATCTTATTCACGCTTTATGTCACGAAATAACTGACTGCTAAAAGGAAATCACCAAGTTTGTTAGAATGTTGTTAGCAGTTCCAGTTTCATTTTGGTGTTTCACGCTGAATATCCTTTGAGCTCAGTTCTCTGCATTGCTCAGAATGTGCAGCCAAAAAAATTATACAAAGCATTCTGTAAAATTTATATGCTCAAATTCTAATTTTAATTACACCCATAATTTTTTGTTGGGTTTATACCCCTTTAGAGAAATATACAGACCTTGGCATTTGAACTTGCATTTGCTAGGACTGTTCTGCATTCATGAAACTATCCAATTACATTTTCTTAGTTTTCATCAGACTAATTTTACAAGAATTCTTCAAGTGATTACCTAACATTTGCAGCACACATTCCGTGTTTTCATATGTATTGATATTACTACTATAAAAAACCAAACCAAACAAAAAAACCAAGAGGATAATCAAATGCTCCAGTGAGGCTGTGAATCTCCATCCTTCCCTTACAAATATATCAAACTTGACAGCACAAAGCCTGGGCATTTGAATTTAAGCTGGCACCACTTTGTGTGTAAGGTTGGACTCAGTGGCTTACAGATCTTCTTTCCAATATAGAAGTATTCTATTAAACAGCCTTGTCAAGGGATGTATCTGTTCATTTTTCATCCTCTATCTTTTAATTTATGATGATATCATGGTTGGGAGACATAAAAGAAGATACAAAATCTTCCCATGTTTCTTGATGCATTGGTGCTACAGGTCCGACACAGATACTCCAGTTAGCTCCTAATCACTTCGGAGAATTGCGCTCTGCCTCCAGACACATAGTGATTGTGGCTTTAGTCCTGTGAATCCTGTCTGGTTTGGGATGATGTGTCATGATTGCCTGCCTCACAGTTCCAGGCTGACTCAGACTGTGAAATCGTGTCTACTGCTGCCTAGCACAGAGCAATCCAACTCAACAAAACAGCTTTTTTTTTCCTTAGTACACTTACGCCATGTAGCCCTGTCACATAAAGTAACTCCTCAGTAGCCTCACCTTTCCCCAGAAAAGCTCCAGTGACCTCTTTGGCAGTTGTTAGAAGTCAAGGACTTGGTGAGTGGACACTTGAAGAGGAGAGAAAAACCCATAAGGTTAGGGTTGAGACTGATCTATGATTTACAATTAAAATCAAGTTAGGCCTTATGATGGCCTAATACTTTATGTAAAAGCAAAAGGGAAAAGATGGCAGAAAACTGGGATCTGTGCTCTTTTCGTACGTATGTGAGAGCGGGGTAATTGAATCTTCCTAAGGCTCTTCTTCCTGGCTGATGCTTGCCTGCCTATTCTTTCTCTTAACTCCACCCTCCACCTGCTGCCAATTCTCAAAGGCCTTGTCTGTTTTGTGAACTTCTACAAGACAAATAGCCTGTTTAGGGAGAAGTATTTATGCAAACACACCTTTCAATTAATAACTTTTTTTAAAGGATTTATTATGGTAAAAATGAAGAAATAAAGCAGTAAAATACAGGATGTACAGGTCATCCAGACCCCTGGAGTGTTCTGAGGTAGTAAAGGCTCTGCAAAAACCACTGTAAAAGACGGATGTCCCAGCTCAAGTCATGGTGCTTCCCAGTAAATGTTGTTGCAGAATACCAGGGTCCTACCAGATGACACTCTCTGCATAAAGAAGCCTTGTTTCATCAATTGCATTGTTTTGTTCCTTCTCTTCTAATTAGCCCTTTGCTTGCCTACTCCCTCTACAACTTCCTCACTTGTTTATAGAGTAATCTCTATTGCCCCTGCATCTAAGTGTCTAGTTTCTCAGCAGTTACGGTGACTTCTTCTAGAAGGAAAACAAAAGTGTTCCTTGTTCTCTTCCCATCTGACAGAAAGGAAACCCAAAGTTGCGTCACAATCACCATCACTGCCTTCTACTCATTCTGAGGCAATACAACAGGTTTTCTTTGTGGGTTCCCATTTTGGGATAGGGAGAAAGGTCAATGCAATTGTCCAAGAGTCAGTGACCTGCCTTGGGCACGTCATGAACCCAGTAGTATCTCGCAGGGACTTGACTGGGATAATATTTGCAGGACCAGAGAGATACAGAGAGGAAAACTAGGAATCAGGGGAAGAGGCTGTAAAACTAGAAGTTCTACTGCTAACATCTGCAAAAGTAAGAATTCTAGTGTTAATATCTCTGCTATTTTGCAGGTTAGCCCATACTAATGATGCACCATTGGTACGTGTCCTTCAAGGATGTTAAGGTTACTTTTTTGGCCAAAGGGAAAAGGGACACACATCCTGCTGGTTCTGCTCCATGAAAAGCCCTGCAGGCAATGTTTCTATTTTTCTTCTTATTAGTTCTTTAATGTAATTGTAATTAGCAAATGCATTCATATTCTACAAAATTAAGTGCCACACTACAAAACAGGCCACCAGACTGGTTCATAGTTACATTTTTCAAATGAATGAGTCCTGAACTCAAATACCAATAAGCCAATTCAGATTGTGCATATTAACCAGGCTTTTATTAGCACTTTTGGAAATCTAATAACGCTTGGCCATTAGGAAGCAAAATTCAGTTTACTGAAGCTAAAATCCAGCTTCCTGCTGCATTTTATTTTCCAGATATCTAAAAACAATGAAGTAGCGCACAAACATTTTTAACTGAAGGAAAAAATACTATTACACATATAGTGCTTAACTACATTTTTATGTCAGGATAGGAAGGATTTCCTCCTATCTAGTTCTTGTGACATACACTTGTTGTACTTTCACTTACGTGTATATTCTCCCTGTGTCATGAGTGTAAAATAATTGAGCTGAAACCTTTCATGGCATTGGAGGATAAACATGTGGGCCTGTCTCCCCATATTCATAAAAATGAAGCTGAAGGACTTGGCTTATCCTAGAAGCTTAACTTGGAAAATTACTAAAATTAGATTAGACAAGTTCTGTTTCGTATTTCAGAGAAGTATAAAGTACACCTTATTTAGAGAGGACAGGTCTTTTCACCTTATCTGTTATTCACCACACATCCTTCTTTTCTAGTGAAGTAACAGAATTTCACACTTTCTATCAGCCACTCAGGAATTCAAACACTGCCATTTTAGATGTTAGGGTTCAGCTACAGAATTTAAAACTATATTTTTGTCCCCATCTGATATAGTGTTTTCAACAGTAACTTACCCTTTCTCCTGCTGGGAAAAGAGAAATGCAACAGTTCTTTTTGTTTGGTGGAGTTTGATAAAGTCATACAATTCAGTTCCATGACACTAAGCATGCACTAACAGCACTTCCTTGCAAAGGCTGATAGCTAAAAGGAGCAGACTTTTCACTTCTACTGATTATGCACAGTTAAATTAAGGGGTTAGGTTGTCTGGAATGGGAATCATTTATGTGGTGATGTGATTCTACATTTCCGTGTTGAGGAGAGTCAGTGCTTTGTCTACAAATGGCCCTGATATTTCCAAAACCATTTTTGCACTCTGTGGATAGTTGAAAACTGGCTATCACCTTTAGTGACACCCAAACTATGGCCTCAAAAAGTGTGCTGGGAAACAATAGGGGATGTTTAATGGCAAGAATTAGTATCAGAATATGCAAGCTCTGCAGTGAATTAACGAAATCACTTTATAGTAATTGTTTTACTTAACCGGGGTCTACCAACTCCATTAGGGTTATATGACACTTTTTTCATTCATACTATATATCCTACAGCTTGCTGAGAAATGCTAAACACAACCTTACATTAGCTAGATTGAATAGTGCCAGCAGTGAAACTCTGGGCTGAGGACTGCATTCACATTCTTAGGACTGCACAACAAACTTATTTTAAACAGAAAAATAAGAGTCAAGTACAATGAGATTCCAGTTCTCCACCATCTCTTCTTTGTGGGAGCCACCAGCAGGATGACACAGGTGTAGACACTCTTCTACACTCAAATCTTACATCTTTATTTTCCCAGAAAAAGTGCAAGTAGTGCTTACACTACTTATGGACAAATCAAGGAGAGCAGGGAAAAACACAAGAAAAACAAAATTTGTTTTATTAAAAAAATTACAATTGTGAATATCATTGTAATAAATAATTTTCACCTCTAATAGCCCCCCCCCCAAAGTTATATATCTAGAAAAATGTAACATAACCAGAACTTAAGAAATGGGATCCAGGAGCATGTTTCCCCTGCATTTCCAAAGTTACCACATATATCACATATATCACATGTATTTCATGTCCTAGAAGTAAGAAGGTTTTCTTTCTTCTATTCCCAAGATGAAGAAAAAGGCCTTCAAAAAAAGAGCTCTTCTTTCTTACTGTCTAAACAGTTGCATTATCCCCAAATTGTAAATCAGGAGAGTAATGAGCAGTAACGAAGTAGTGCCAACTATATCACAAGGAAATTTCATTACCAGAACATTTTTAAGAGAAAGATATCAAAAAGCTTAGTATTGTTTAATTTCTAAACCATAGTTGCCAAGAGGGTTACAGCATTTTTTTCAGGCTTAGCTATGAGTATCTGGTATTTTAAGGACAGAAAATGCCCTGTCTGTATGGTATCTTGTCGTGTTGTACCATTATCTTTTACGAGGATCAAAGTATTAAAAAATTCTTTAAAAGCTGGAAAACAAAATCTCTGCAGGAAATTGAGAGCTGAAGTGAGGAAGGAAAAAAAAAATGTTCAGAAGATGACCTATCAAGAACTAACTATGCAGTTCATGATGGTCATAGACCTAAAGTGCTTTACCTTAAAGACATTTTCAATTACATGTGCCTTTGAAACAGACATTTGCCTCAACTTGTAAGGTAGAAACTTGGGTATTTAAATAAATACCTCAGTACCTAGTCCCATATACAGAAGCCTGAAAGCAAGGACTTTTTATGCTATAATTATTTTACCTTCATTGCATTTTTTCCCATGTTACAACAATTACAAGATTGTCATCACACAATAAAACCAAAAAATTTATATCCCCTTCAACAGACAGAAAACAGAATATCTGAGCTGTCAAATCTTCACCACAGAGGAAAAAAATCTTCCCCTGCTTTCTCTATCTAGGTCTTCTCAATTTGCATATCTGTAAAAGGAAGAATTATATAATTATCAAATTACTGAATGATGAAGTCACAAAACAATTCACGGGTTTGGGTCTCTTTCCTAGAGTTTGGAGGTACCAAAAAAGTGTCCTTCATTGTCCAAATTAAAGATCTAAATGAAATTAATTAAAAGATCAAACAGAAGAAGAAGAAGATCATGGGAGGAAATAAGTGGTAGTTCAAACACATTGGTGGGAAGTGCTCTTTAGCAAATACAGTGAAATTGCTATTGCTTAGGTTCCCTTTTCTTTTAAAAGCTTTTTAAATTCTTTCAAACACATTCACTGCTATATCTATCACTATCAGTAGCAGCATATACCCAGGCCCTAATTCTTTAACTTGGAGATCTATACCTGCAGGACTAGCAGGCTTATCTGTAAGTTTACTGCAGTAAAGTGTAGCAGGGAAGGATTTGGGATGTAATTAATGCAACTGCTTTAGAAGTCAGCAAGAATATCAAAGAAAAACCTCAATAATTTCACCCTTCTGTTCCATACCACAGTATGTTTCAGAGATTTCAGAAATTTGGTCATACATTTTCTTGCTTTGCCAAGACAGAATCTCACAGCTTGAGACTTGCTCAAGTGGCTGTGACTGGTTACAGTCTCCTTCCCCATTGTGTGTGAACAACTATTTCTGTAGCAAGTGTGAACTAGAAAAATAGTCTGATTTTGGTTATAACTCCACATCACATTTTCCTGTGTAAATCCTTTCTAGTTTAAAACCCACATTCATTATTTGATGTAACAAACAGTACACGTTGAGTTATGATGGTGAGTTTGTAAGACAGAGAATGGGAGGTTGTATTTCTCTTAAAGGCTCTGTCTTTTGAAACAAGGGGGTAAATAAATCAGTCATGAATCAAGGCTCCAATGACCATGGATGATTTATACTGTGTGTAATTCACTATTTTTTCCCTCTGTCATTTATACTTACGTTTCAGCTCTCTGTCTTTAAAAGAAGCATCTCTGCAGTCATGTGTATCCTTATCTTTTGATAGCTCTTTAAGCAAACAACATACATACAGATATCAGTGAGCATAGCTTAAACTTCTCAGATAGTGATAAGTCTTTGCTAAACCTGCCATTTCAGGTTGCCCAGGAATTAAGTGACTCAAATGAAGAGCAGGAGAACAGATTAACACCAAATGCTGTATCCATTTGGGCAAGTATTCTCAGGAGAGGTTTTCTTAGGAAAAACCCAAACTGCCAGTATGAACTAATTTTCACACAGCAGTCTAATTTGAGGTGGCCCTCAAATAAAAGCATACAACAAATTAAAAATAAATCAACCAATAGCCATCATGAAAGACAACAAAATTACTTTAATCTCTTCTCTCCCACTGTAATCTCTTCACTCTTTCCTTCATTTTTCACTGTCATGGTGCTACAGCCTTTCACTGAGCTTCACTCATAATCATATCATCACCATATCACAGCATACCATTCTGTCCTTTTCTTGTGCATATCAGGAATGCATCTGCTCTTGGAATGAGAAAGCTTTTCTTTCACATTTTTCTTTTAATAAGCTGACATAGTAATGAAAAGCCACTCTTCAGTTGTAATTTATCATTGTTACATAAATAGTAGAAAACCAAAATCAGAGTTGAATTTAAATCTCCATTTGGTTGTCACCATTACAAAGTAAATTCTCAAGCAATTGTTTACATGAGAATCACACTGAGATAGATTATGCTATATGTACATACTTGTTATTGATGAACTCGACACCGGTGTTCTGTTGTGCTTATTTGCTCTAGCTGAAAGAACATAAAAGAGAAAAAAATGAAAAAAGAAAACAAAATACTTACTTTAGATCTAATGGGAGGCTTAAGAACACTAGTGGGAGGGGCACATTTAACATAGTGTAATCATTGTTTCTCAAAACACAAAATTTCTTCAAAGATTTTGAAATAAATTCTTCAGTGGCCCCAGTCTGTCCATTTCTTTTCCAACTTCCTCTCCTTGTCCCTAAACCAGAACTCCATTGATTCTATACACTTACATCACTGGAAAATAGTTGTGCAAAGGGTTTTCCATTGCATATATTCACCCATAATTTGAACATATCAGACAACAGGGAACAAAAAGGGGATCACCTTCTCAGAGCTTTTTTGGGGGGAAAAAGCCCATATTCCGTTTCTGTTCTGAAAGAATCACTTGTCTGGTCATCTAGGATAGCTTGGATTTTGAAACAAAAACCTGTTTGTACTACTTCAGCTCCTGAATCAACTTGTAGTTTATCACACACACACACACACACACGTGCATTATGCACATCTAATCATGACAATCATATACATCATGACGTGTTTTACATATACACCCAACAATAAATATTAGTCAGGCAACATGGGAAACTTCTGACCTTTACTGAAATCCCCAGTGGGAACCTTTTGAGAAGTCAAGGATTTTGCTGTCCCTTCTTCCATTTTTATGTTCTGCTCCTATTCATATCATGTTCCTAGGGCAAGTGTATTCTTATACATGCAGGGTTATCTACAGGCCTTCTGCAATCTGTTAGCATCACCTGCAAGCCTGTTAAGCTTATGAACACTTCTCCCATGATACGTTTCCTTAGCTTCCCCACCAGAAAAAAAAAAAAAAAACAAACCAAAACCAAAAAAACACCACCAACAAAAACCACCAGTACTTCTTGCAGGTTAAGAAACAAGTTTCAAACATTTTTTTCTTTATTTTGGGGGCTACCCATATTCTTTTCATACTCAGATACCCCAAAAATGATTTCTCCAAGCTTTTTCTCTGGTTATCTTGCAAGGAAAACCAAATTATTGCCAATGCTTTAGTTTTTCAACATACCGTGATGCTGAAAATGTCCAATTCAAGGTAGTGAAGTGAACTGAAAAAACTCAAAGCCTAGCAAGAGAATTAATCAAGGGACACAAAGCCTGATAGGGAATATTCCCTCTTGTGAAAAAAATCTTTCATACTTAACAACTTGGACGTATAGCTTCCTATGCACTCCACTGTTTTTACAGCATTTTGACCAGAATAAAGATATATGCAAAATTCATTACAATTTTTTCACTTGAAAAAACACACACGGTTCAATGACATTTTTCAGAGAATGTAGGGGAAGAAAACCCTAAAAAACCTCCAGTACCCTGCCTGCTAACAGCATTCTAGAACCCAGTCAGAAGGGAGGACACAGAATAGGAAACTTCCATTTTCAGTAGATGAATAAACTGCACTTCAAAGTTTGAATAGATTAGACACTAATCTTACTGTTCTACATCGTTATACAAAAAATTAACAGGCATGCAAGGGCAAGTAGTTTGTGAAGGGCTGATAACCTTTTCCACTCTGTTAACTTGCTAGTATTTATCTAAGTCCAATAAAAAAAGAGAAATAGTTTATGTGGTAAAAAAATTAGTGATTTCTGGACAAAACATCTAAGGCAGACTTATTCTCTCATTCCACCTCAGTGAGGATGAATTAACAGAACATATTGATAATAACTGAGATGTTCTAAAATAAATAATTTGAATACCTTTTCTTATGCAGAGCATGAATAAAACCCCGGATCCAACAAAAGCGGTAGCAATGAGAGTTGCTCCAACAAAGCGTCTGCTCTCAGTCCACAGAATGTCATCAGCTGAATCTTCAAGAAAAAGAAGTGGGGGATAAGACATTACATAATTGCATGAGCTCCTCTCTTTTTATTTTCACCATATTAATTTTGCTATGAGCAGTTCAGACATGATAACAGCATTATAGATTGTGTCTATGGTCAGGTCCTCATGACACACTTAACCACACTTCGTTCAAATAAAGGAAAAAAAAGATGGAACATGTTAATATTTACCTTTGCTCCCTGCATTCTATGTGTTAGTGCCTTTGACTCTCATCACACATCCTGCTTGTGACCAAGGATGTGTTATATCTAGTTTAGTTTCCCATCAGGACTAAAGGAAAAAGCTAATTGAGACAGAGAACAGAAAGTCCCTTTCATCTGGTAAAGCTCTGAATGCAAAGGATAAGTGGTCTCCTTGAATCCCAGAGGCTTTTCTTGTTAAAAACAAACTTGCCCATTGAAAGGATGACTTGACTTTCTCCCTCTCACTGGCCTGTTTTCAACCGTTGTCAGGCCCAAAAAATACCCAGGACAGGTGCTTTTAAAATTAAGGGATGAACAGGACCAGGGAAATGACCTGATCAAGTCTGATAAACAGAAATATTGTTGTTTGAGTCTCCAGTCTGGTTGAAAGCATGTCAGACTAAAATGCAGAAAAGAATAATCAGAAGCAAAAGCAGTAGGGGTGCAGCCCAGGTAAAAGGTCTAATGAGAAAATGTATTGGTCTTGTCCATTCATGCATTTTCCTTCAATCCAGATGTATGAGGAAAAATAATCTATGTACAATTAGTTAAATTTAACTATGCTCAAAGCAAAGGCTGTAATGGCAAGAAAAGAGCATATTGTTCTAATTTATTTGACAGTAATCATCAGCAAAATAGAATACTCTTGGAAGATGTGTTTAATTTATACGAGAGAGTTTTATTTCCAGTCTCTCAGCTATACGTCTTTCAAATAATGGAACTTTTTTAACATTTAGACTTGATTTTCATATAAGTGCAGGTAATGCAAAATTCCTGTCCCTGAATTCTGACCACACATTCACGATGAACATGTCACTATGATAGAAGTATATATTAATAACAAAACAGCACAGGTATTTCTTTTTAGACTTTTCAAAATTAGATGGAGAAACAAATCATGGCTGATTCAACTGGGACAAAATTACATAGCACTTTGAAGTGTATTACCGTAAATGAAATGTAGAAATGTTACCTGCTATATGTAAAATAGCAGATGTATTTTCTTGCAGCTCTTTATTCCAGAATATACAGTAAAATATCTCATCAATTCTACTTTTGGTTGTAAGGGTACTTGTCACACGATACAACTGGTCCCTTCCAGTTTCATAACTTGTGTTTGCCTTATCAGTCAAATCTTCATAGTCTCCATTTTGCCATATCACTTCAGCTTCTGGGTATCCTTCAGACTGACATGTCAACTTCCATTCGTTGTGTCCTGTGCTCACCACTCTTTGCGTTATAGTTCTGTAAGGAGCTAAACATATGGAAAAAAATGATTACTAGTAGGAAGTTAGAAGAACAGCATCTATTAAATGCAAGACACCTTTTCTTTATCCCCAACCCCTTGGGTCAAATTTCAGCTTGGATTTTGCAAATAATACCCTTGACAGAAAAAGTAAATATCACTACTGTGTCTGTAACTGGAGGTTCCGGATTTATTACAATTTTCATGCTGTTTAGAAAAGTGCACTAGCTTTATGGTCTTTGTACTATCTGAATGGTTTTGCAACATCATTCCTCAATGGGGAAATAAAGGACAGAACATGGATTCAACCTGAACAGAAACACTAGATTTTACGGATGCACAAGCACTATTAGGCAGCTCCTGTCTCTGGAGAGTTTTCTTTAACTACTAATCTGGATGTGTCTTACTTCAGGGTCTCCTCTGAAATCTTTTGGCAGTATCAGACAGTATTGAACCTCTGGTAGTAGCACACTCACCCTTAACTTTCAGGTGGATTGTCTTGTAGTCAGCTCCCCTATAGCCAATAATACAGCGGTAAATCCCTGCATCTCTGAGCTTCACATCAGTGATCTCAAGTAGAGACTGTCCCAAGTTCAGATTCTCTTTCAACAATTTTATTCTTCCCTTAAAGTCACTGTGCTGACTTTCGAAGTCTTCCTCTCCTTTGAGAAGTACATAAACCAGCTTCTTTAACTCATCTTTCTTTTCCCAGCTGACACTTAAATCTCCAAACTTTAATTTCCCATTCACTGGAAATGTGCATTCCATGGTCACATTGTTCCCATGTTCCACAGTGTAGAGTGACTGAGGAGCTTCAACAGTGAATAAAGCTGAAAAATAAAATTTGGAAAAAACCTAAATTTTCCAGTAATAAGCCTATCTTTGAAGTCATGTCTTACCATATCCACAGGAAATTCTAAGGACCAAAGTGCCTGCTCTGTTCTGAAAGGTTAAACATTTTGGCATGCAATTGTATAAGTCTGGGACAAATTGGGCTACTTACACCTTCAGACACCTGCTTTGTGCACACACATAGTGCGATGCTTTACTAAAAATAGTTGAGGGTGTGTGCAGAGTCCCTCAGCTGTTGCTTTCAGAACACTGCCATTGTAAGAGGCAACTGTTAGTGCCTAGGAATGTTATACATAAATGGTTTTGGTTTTACACACAATGCTAAAGAATACAAAACAATTCACAGGTTTTACGGTGGAAATAAAACCTTTTGTGTAATGCAAAAGGTGCCTTGTCTGAAATGGTTTGTATGCTGGATCACTGACAGAGATTTCAAACTGGCTCCATATGAAAATGCATATATCTAGTTTAGTGTAAAAGCATGCTGAGATCTTTTTATTTAAAACATTAGGGAAAAAACCCCAAATGTGAGCACCTGAAGGAACACTGAGGAATTAACATTTCTGTGCTTACACATGGAAAAAAAAAACATAGTCAAACAGTTCTACAACTTGGCTTCTTACCATTGAGAAAATTCCAGTAGAATAAAAATATATACAAAAGCAAAGTCTGTTCCATGATGAAGATGGAACCTAAAATGAGAAAATAATAGACATAGACAAATATAAAAACCTACTAATTTTCTAACTTGCACTTTAAAATACACTTTATAGTCAGTCCACACAAAGAACTGGGCAGAAGGCACTGAATTCCACTCTAGCTAAAAACAGGACAAAATTGCACCCAGTAGATAATCAGGCAGAAAGCTTCCTGCATGGGTCCAAAACCCATGGGAAAACAAACTTATTTTATTTGCTTTAAACGTCTCTCCTTCAATATGACAAAATATATGCTTTGTCACTACCTGTCAGTTAGTAAATACGTACTCACCCAATTTTTTCCCTAACTGTAGCGGGGAGTGTTGCTCCTAGTAGGAGGAGAATGAAGTAATTTTCTATATGCATTCAGTGGAGGAAATAGAACTTGATTCTTCCCCACCTGTTTGCCTTATTTTAACATACTGTGAACACACCCTGCTTTCTACCCTGCTCTAACAGTACTTATCATGAGGCATGCAAAATTATATACACTGTGAAAATAATTCATGCAGTAGATAATAACATGTATTTACACAATAGTGCCTTTGTAAAACAGTGACAAAAAGAGTCAGCCTACAAGCAGCATCTGTTATTGAATTTCTGCTGCTTTACCTCTGAACATGTAAATTACTTCAATTTTCCTCTCAGTTTTCCCCCTCTTTACTGACATAGGTTTTATACTCCTATACAACACTTTCATATTATAAAATGTTTATTAATGTCAATTCATACATCTGACCTTTGCACACCCACTGATTTTGGTAAGTGTGTATTTTAAGTCAGAACAATACTAGTCTCCAGCACTGCCATAATTTTTCAAATTACTGCCAAGAAAAATTCAAACTCACTATAATGGAAATCTTTCATGAATATGGAAAACTGTGGGATTTTATCCCAATAAAGTCCTAATTTTGGATACTTAAATAGCTACAAAAATAAGGAAAGATTGACTTCAACTGTATTTTAGTGGTAGTTTCAGAATTTGCGTAAGAAATTAGACAAATGCAATGCCCATCACATTTCCTAAAATTAAATTCTCTCTGGACCATGAGTCTTAGCCATAAAAATTTTTGGTAAGATAGTTGATCTTCTTTCTCTAAGTGTCAACTTTAAGATGATGATAAAGCCACAATATTGTCCTGAATCGTAATACACCTGTGCCTTTACAGTGTTGTGGCTTAAGAGAATTAGACTCTCATAAGAATTTGATTCAAGCTACTTTTTTCCTCTCATTGCTGCTGTCTGATCCCAATAGCTAGTCTGCAGAAGGCAAAACATAAGGAGCCGAGAAAGGGACTCAATCTAACACATTGTTAGGCAGATATGAGCAATTACAAAAGCATGTAATAAAGAAAAAATACAAAGAATATTCTCAGGGTGAAAGATCCAATTCATTGATATATCTCAGGCTTTGGAATGTGGTTAGGCACCAGATTCATTCCTAAACCATAAGTGATGTCCTTGAAAGCACTAGCAAAATGATCCCTAATTCTATGGGTTCTCAAGAGTTTCTGGTGATGTGTTTACACTGGAATTCTTCCGTCATGATGCCACCGCTTGAGTAACAAGCACTCCAGACCACCAACTAATCTCCAAAGTAAAGCTTCTCACACAAGATAGAGGCATACTGATCTCACATCATCACTGGCACGATCTGGACACAAGTCTGCAGAAGAGCAAGTCACTGGTGTTGGGTATTGGTGTGCACTCCCCATGTTGAAATGACCAGAACTGTATCACACTCAGACCCAAAATACTTTCTAGTTTGATTTTTTTCCCCTTTTTTTTTCTTTAAGTAGGGGCTGCAGACTGCAAAGAACAAAGTAGACTACTCAAGACAGTAGACTGCTCAGAACAAACATGAGGTGTGCTACACTCACAATATCCATACCCATGCAGGCAACTTAAATCCACCTTTTTGTCATGAAATCTGAATGCTGGCTTGAATTCCAGGAGAGGTGTTTTGATTGCCTCCTGGAAGACATTTGACAAGTTAGCTTTTATGGTTCTAAGACCCATGTTTATGTCCTGCAATTGCTGAAATTTAATTATTGTTCTTTTTTTCACTGTGGAGGAAAACAAGCCTTACAAGACAAAAAAGGAGTATGACCATTACTTACAAATTTCCTCAAGACTGAGAAAGTCTGCTGCTGTACTCAATTTTTCACTTTCAAAGAGAGAAAAAGGAGGTCCAGGTAAAATCCAGATGCGCATGAAAAAAAACCCACTGCAATAATCATTACAGAACCTTCTCCTGTTTCTTGCTGAGGCAGAAGGATCCTCTGACTGGATGGGTTGAAGCAGTTTGAAACCTTGATGCCAATCAAAGCTCTTTACCAAAGCTATCAGCTTGCTATTTTTCTTACAGAACCTACCACAATGCCCCTTCTCTCCTCCTGGAGCCTCGGACAACTATGGCAAATAGTTTGATAAAAACAAAATGTATTCACTGTGCAAAATGCTCTTCAGTATTGCTGCTGTACATTTCCTTCACAATCAAATGAAGAAGATAGGAAAAACAGAACTGCTAGTCAAAAGACTTCATGTGAGAGAATTTAAATGTTGATGTAACTCCACCCACTTCTTTAAGAAACTTCCCCCTTATTGGAAAATTCCCCACTAGGGAAAATTCTATATTGCTAACAGTGATTCACTGTAACCAGATACAGTAATGCTGGGAAAATTAGTACCTAAAATACAGTATTAATCTCAAGCAGTGGCAAACAGCTGCTACCAATGACTAGAAATTTCTACACAACTTACTCATGTCTTTAAAGGTCATAGGAATAAGAATAATGTAGGAATAACAGGAATATTGGGAAGAGCATTTGCCTACTCTCCTCTGATAAGCACAGATACTCTCTCCACAAGGTCTGAGCATGGTGAAGGCCCCTTGCCTTTCTACTTTGTAGTGAAAGGAAAGTTGTTAAGCCTAGGTACCAGCTTAGTAAAAAGCAGGAAGCACTGCCTTTTTAATTTCCTTGGTTCTAGAAGTCATTTGAGAATATAGAAAAACCCCAGGTATTAGAAGCCAGAGGAGGTACTCACATTAACTTCTGGACTTCAGTGGGAGAACCAGGTGCACAAAATACAACTTCAAACTTAGGCTTCGGTGTAAGCTCACCCTCTTAGATTCTCCTCACCTATCTCAAGAAAGGATCGAAGTTCTCAGAAGACTTAAAAATTGTGAAATGACTGCTTAAAAGTGTTTTCTTCTTTCCACTTGACAGCCCACTCCCAGTATCTGTCATGGAAGCAAAAACACGTAATACACAAAACTGGTTAACCTTTTTACTTGATGTGTGAGATGAACATGGAAACAGTGGTATATAAAATAGCTCAACATAACATTTAGGTTCTCACAACCTGAAACTACCTTAAGAGGTTGAGGGGGTGGATTTCTGCAATAGGTGAGACTGATGAATGTTAATTTCCACTGGGGTTTTTTTGTGTGCTTAAAAATGGGCTTAATGATATTGTCTCAGAAAAAAACCATGCAACAAAGAAACACTGAAACACATTTGTAATATACTGTAAGACCACAGAAGCTGCTAGTGTAGCTACCTTTCAGTGTCAGGTATTTAGTTTCTCTTTGCTTGCCTTGAGGTCATGGGGTTGCATTTTCCACTTAGGTGTTCAGTAGCAAATAAAAGACCCGGACAGATGGGGGGTTTGTTTGGTTTTTGTTCGTTTGTTTAATTTTGCTTCATACACACACACTCTCACATACATACACACATACGTCTACATGCACACATACGTCTACATGCACACAAACGCATTTTACAGCACCATTCTGTACTGCGGCTGCTGAAGTTTGCTTGTTTGGGGGGTTTTTTTAACCTATTCTGCAACAAGTTTTCCAGACAGCTATCTCGGTCCTGCCTGTTACTGGGCATTCCCAAGCAAAGCAAATGCTTTCAGGGAGAACGGCGGGGCAAAGGTCCGGCGGCCTTGGACGCCTCACGGGGGGATGCGCTCCGTGCAGCATCGGGATGGGGCTCCCACTGCCGACAGCCCCGCGCTCCCCTGAGCTGCGGGCCGGCTCCTCCCTACCTGGCGGCTCCTGCTATGTGGCGGCTTCCTCGGCGCGGTCTCCGGTTGGACTCGGTGTATCGCACCCCGGCCCCGAGCCGGCTCTTCCCTGGCCGCCCCCGCTGCGGGTTCGCCGGCGGTGGCAGAGCCGGGAACTCCTCCCGACTGCGGCCCGTCGCGGAAAGCTGCCCCGAAAAGTCCCGGTGCCCAGCTCCTAAGCCTCGCTTCAGCCGGGGCGGGACACGGAGTCCGGGCTGCCCCTTCCTGGGAGACGGGGTTTATAGAAAACAAAATCAAAAGCAGCACCGACGTACCGGGAACGAGCCGCATGGCTCATCGGTCAGGCACCTGGCTCCGTGCTTTTGGTTTTTCTTTCTTTCTTTTTAACATGGTGATATTGTATGCTTCACTTCCCAAACAGATGGCATCATACTTAGGTGGCGGATGTGTCAAAGGACTAGGAATGTGGCTGATGACACAGCATCCGGGATACCCGTAAAGTCGAAGGAGCTACATCCTGCTTCTCCACAGACAAAGAAGCAATTCAACTTTATTTAGATAGCTCTATTCCCTTTCACTTAAAGATCCTGCTGGGGGATAAAACTCCAGTTTAATAACCTGATAATACAATCTGGGAATATAGTGTGGTATAGGGTTTCTTTTCGGAGATAATACTTCTTATGTTATAATCCTAATAAGATCTCTGCCATAACTTTTCCAAAAGAAAGCAGTCTGAAATAAGAATATTACTGAGGACATTACGAGAGAACCAAGGCGCCATTGTGAGAAGTTTACTCTTGAGTATATATACAAGTGGAATATAAAGCAAATACAAATTTGTAACCCATGGCAGCATGCAGGTGGCAGAGATGTGTACTGAAGGAGGGGAAGGACATGCAAACCCTTGCACTTCCATGCTCTAAGTATCAGGAAGGACATCCAAACCGCCCTGGTCTCTATGCCCTAAGTATCAGGTACTGCCACTTGCAATATGTAATTAATGGTTTCATGGGCCATAAGTGAGACGGTGGTTGAGAAGCCACTGGAATCCTTACATTGAAATAGTCAGGTTTTTTGTTGATATAGACACTGCTGTTGAGGTGTTTGACAAAGATTGGTTTAACTGGGTTCAAATCTTCCAAATCATGTAGCATGAGCCCCTCAGAGAGAAGGATGTGGAATGTTAGGTAATGCAATATAAGCTCCTCTGCACCACCTCCCAAACACCCTTCCCCAGAGAGACAATGGGGTCCCGCTGTCCCAGCTGCTCCCAGGCCTTCACAGGGGATATCAGCACAACAAAGACCCATCTCCACAGGTGCAGAGAAGCACAGAGGCCTCGAGGCAGGTGGGAACCCAAATAAAGGACTCAGAGGAAGCTCATATTTTAATAAGCTTCAAATTGTTGAGCAATAAACATGACATTTGTAAATGGCAAATTTACTTACAAAGTTAGTTATAATACATAAAGTTACAAAACAGACACAGAACCAGACAAAACAGTCACAAACCAGACTGAGAAGTTTCTTTCCAGTAATAACAAAAAATTACTACAAAAACATTACCAGAATGAAGAGGAAGCTTCTAGTTTATGATAAATGCTTTAGTTAAGAAGATTAGATAACATGGGGACTTCCCCTGCAGCAAACAAAAAATGCTCTGTCAAAGCTAAAGGTTTATCTTTGCCCTGTGTAGGTGCTTGGATTTTCAAAGTTCATGTCTAAATTCATTCACACATTTCCTATTTTCAGAAGTCAAATAGTAAAACAAACCATAAAAATCATCAATGAAGCAATCACCTTTTTTATAAATTAACATAAGGTATTAGAAATCTGGTTTGTTTTGCTGAACACTTATTCCTAAAATAAAAGTTATTGTCACAAGTTAATTGTCACAAGTTAAAAAATTAATTATCATTGGGTTAAAAATGCCTTACAGCCAATTGTGCTTATAGTCAATAGACTTCTGGCATACTCAAGTGAATATGCTATGGTAAAACAAGGAAATTGGCTTGCTAAATACTATGAGTTTGTGGCACTGATCTTCATTTCTTTCAAACTACTTAACTATTTTGATTGTTAAATTTTGGAATTTAATTTTGTAGAAAATCTTTTCAGTTCAATGGAGTCAATCAGGCAAATTGATACAGATGTAACCTATTTTCCATATTCTAATTCTACAGGCTATCTCTAGCATGGTATGCTTTCTTCTTAATATGTGTTGGGGTTGACAGCGGGTCTGTCAGCACCTTAGCACATACTGACGAAGCAATCGATGTTGACCAGATTAAAGTATACCCCTGAGATGGACTGAAAAAGAGGACTGAAGATGAAGGCCCTGATCCTGACAATATACTGATGCATCCTGAGGAAGCTGTCCCGTGGGAACAGAGAGCACTGTCTCATGAGAACAGGAACATTGTCTCATGAGAAAAGAGACCTGTTTTGGATGAGAGTGGTTGGGAAAAACATCAACATGGGAGAAAAATAAGAGCAGGTGCTCGGGACTGTTGTGAGAAAGGACAGGATGGTTTTGAGAAAGAGCACAGTTGTTATGAGAAAGTAGAGTTTAGAAAATGCACCTATTAGCTGTAAGAATTCTGGTGTGAGAGTTTGAACTGTCCTATCCATGTGCATTACATGTGTTCAGAAACTGTACTTAAGGGGCTGCAAAGCAGCCCCGGGGTGCTGTCTTTTTTCCTGGGAATAAACTTTGCTGGAACCTTTTTTCATGTCGCACGTCCGTTCCTACCGCGACAAATATGGATTATGAAATTGAAGTGGATAATGAATTGGTTTATACCTAAATCATTATGGTAAAATTCAAACTGATGCATCCAAGTGTAGTACATATAAAGGTAAGAGGAAGAATGCTTGCTTTCTTTCAAGCATTTCTTCTGGTTCTTATTCTATGTTCCTTTTTCTTTCTTATAATGTAAAAATCACATTTAACTTATCCAATAAACACCTGCATTGCCACAAATTACAATTATTTCCATTTTTAGTTTACTCAACTTTTTTGGTTAAGTGCCATGTGCAAAATTTCAAAGACTTAATTATTTTTAGACCAACTTTTGTGAAGAAAATACATCTTATAATTTAAGTATTTTTTTAAAAGATAACAAGAACAAAGGAGACATGACTGCCTGGCTAATGGCTGCCAGCTTGGCATTAGCACAAAATGTCTTTATTACTGCACATGGGTCTTCTGTAATGGCAGCACTACCTACAGCTTTCTGAATAATGAAATACTGCTTGCCTTCAGAAATGCCAGCAACTTAACAGCACCATCTGCACAGCAATATGTGATGCTGTCTGATTTTTTTCTGTAGTCTCCATATCATGACCTCACTGACTGGGAACTGGAACAGGACAGGCAATGTTCCCCAGTGTGGCGGCATGAATATTGACAACATAAGTGAAACCAGTAACCCAGCTCATGTCTGGAGCAGCACGTTGGGTACCAGTAAGGAGAGACAAGACCTGCAGCCCCTGTTGCAGATGAATTCCTCTCCACTGTCTGTAGTCTGGTGTGGTTCAAACCTGTCTCCCCTCTACATGCATAAACCACAGTAACTTCTTAAGCCCTATCAAAACTAGTCTCCATTCTGCTATGCTGCTTCTTAAATCCTTAATCCTTTCTGAAGAAACTAGTCCCATTTCCCTAGCAATTATGCACAGTTCCTGCTCCCTCACTCCCCCTTCTCTATTCTTGTATTATTGAAATCTTCTGCCCCATCATCACAGAATTACAGAATATGCCAAGTTGAAAGGGATCCAAAAGGATCGTCAAGTCGAACTCCTTGCACTACACCCATCCCCAGGAATCATACCCTGTGCCCCAGAGTATCATCCAAATGCTTCTTAAACTCTGTCAGGCTTGGTGCTATGACCAGATCTGCAAAACAGAGATCTACTGCACTCTGAAACACCCTTCTGCTCAAGGAAAGAAACTTGGACAGACTCAAATGGTTTTCTTGTCTGCAAGGGGCTCATCATGTAGAGGGGGATGGTAACTGGCAACCTGCTTTGAAGAAAATTTTAATTCTCACAGATTTATCAGTGAGAGACCCATAAATCACAATTTTCTCTGATGAAGTCTAATTAGAATTGTGGGGACAATAAAAAGTTTTTTCAAATATATTAATGGCAATAGACATTATAGAAATACCATTGGCCCATTACAGGATGAAAATGGTCACCTCAGAAACAGGGACAGAGACAAGAGAGAAGTATTTAACACTCTCTTTGCCTCCATCTTCAACATGGATGATGGACCAAGGGGGTCTCATTGCGCTGAGCTGGAGGACCATGACTGCAATCATGACCAACTCCCAGTCAACCCTGGAACGGTGCAGGATCTGCTGCTCCAGCTGGATCCCTAGAAACCTATGGGGCCTCATGGGAATCATCCAAAAATCCTCAAAGATCTGGCTGATACCATTGCAAAACCTCTCTTGATTATTTTTTAGCGGTCTAGGGAATCCGGAGAGGTCCCAGATGACTGGAAGTTGGTGACCATTGTCCAGATTATCATGAAGGGCAAGAAGAAAGACCCTGGAAATTACAGGCCTGTCAGTCTCACTTCAGTGACCGGTAAAGCTATGGAGTAGATTGTTCTGGCAAGTATTGAAAAACACCTGGAAGACAATGCAGCCATTGGTCACAGCCAGCAAGGCTTCATGAAAGGAAATTCCTGCTTATTAGACCTGATTTCCTCTTATGACAGGATAACCTCCCTTCTTGATCAAGGGAAGGCAGTTGATGTAATCTTTTTGGTCAGTAAGGCTTTTGGTATGTGTCTCACAGTATCCTTTTGTCCAGCACATAGCTGGATAAACACATCAGTTCAAGCACAGAGGGTAATAGTGAATGGGGTAACATCAGACTGGTGACCTGTCACTAGTGGGGTTCCACAGGGCTTCATCTTGGGCCCTGTGCTCTTCAACATCTTCATAAATGACTTTGGATGCAGGGCTGGAAGGGATACTGAGCAAGTCTGAAGATGACACAAAACTGGGAGGAACTGTTGACTGCCTCAGAGGCAGGAAGGCCCTGCAGAGAGACCTCGACAAATTAGAGGACTGGGCAATCTTGAACTTTATCAAGTTGAACAAGGGAAGGTGCTGGATTCTGCACCTGGAATGGGACAACCCTGGATGTTTGTACAGGCTGGGGAATGAGATGCTGGAAAGCAGTGTCATGGAGAGGGACCTGGGGGTCCTGGTCAATGGTAGTTAAATATGAGTCAGCAGTGCCCTGGCAGCCAGGAGGGCCAACCGTGTCCTGGGGGGCATCAGGCAAAGCATCACCAGCTGGTCGAGGGAGGGGATTGTCCTGCTCTGCTCTGCACTGGGACGGCCTCACCTTGGATATTGTGTGCAGTTTGGGGTACCACAATATAAAAAAGACATTGAGCTGTTAGAGAGCTTAATGGAGCTCTCTAGGGAGAGGGCACTGAAGATGGTGAAGGGCCTTGAGGGGAAGCTGTATGAGGATTGGCTGAGGTCATTTGGTGTGTTCAGCCTGGAGGAAACTGAGGGGAGACCTCATTGCAGTCTACAACATCCTCCTGAGGGGAAGAGAAGGGGCAGGCACTGATCTCTTCTCTGTGGTGACCAGTAACAGGACCCAAGGGAATGGCCTGAAGTTGTGTCAGGGGAGGTTTAGGTTGGCTATTATAAAAAGGTTCTTCCCCCAGAGGGTGGTTGGGACACTAGAACAGGCTCATCAGGGAAGTGGTCACAGAACTAAGCCTGACAGAGTTCAAGAAGCATTTGGAATATACTCTCAGGCACATGGTGTGACTTTTCAGAATGGTTCCAGGGCTAAGAGCTGAACTCAGTGATCCTTTTCGGTCCCTTCCTACTCAGCATATTCTGTGATTCTGTGGTTCTGTAAAGAAATATCTGTCAATGGCTGCTAGTGCAGTACTGCCATCTTATGCGGAGCGGGAGTATAGCAAGAAATTTCTCCCCTGGAACTTTGCTGCATGAGAGACTCACGGAGAAATTAAATTCCTTTTTAATACTGTAAAAAGTTACAGACTGCCTTCTCGGTTTCTCTTTTTTTTTTTTTTTTCCCCAAACCCAGAACTTTTTCAAAAATGTTTGCATTTAGAAAATAAGTCTTTACAAGAACAACACTTGGAAGTCAAGACATCAGCAGATGTAAGTATTTGAAAGTCATTCTCACTACATCTGAATCTTGAACGAGAAGACACCGTTTCTGGAAAAACATTAATTCTTGTGGTAAGGTGAGACGTCAGATTTCTCTGCGAGGCGGTGTTTGAGGTTCCGTATATCTTCACAGACCCATGTTTGAAACTTTAATGTGAAACTCTTTAATGCCAAAAGAATTCTGGGAATTCTATCCCTTATTAGTATCACTGTTTTAAAGTTAACTGACAGAGCATAATTTCTGACTCAACACTTTTACAGTCTTTTAATTATGAAAATTTAATTTCTTTGGATATCAAAAACAGGCTTTAGTTATGGATGATGATGCCATGAAAACATTCTGACACCTCATGAAAGGCAGAGCAAGGTAAGAAGTGTGCCAAAGGCATTTTTAATTCCGTTCCTTGCTGATTTATACTTAGTACCTGGATGCATCAGTCCCACGTTGTGAGCCTGCCAGGGCCTGTGTGTGCGTTTCTGTGGGAAGAATTCCTCCAGCTTTCTTGAGACGGTCTCTGTACACCCGGGGAAAAAAAAAAA